>CM038723.1:18107133-18142133 GCA_021613375.1 Megaleporinus macrocephalus | reverse complement strand
TGTCTCCCTCTGCTTCACTCTTTCATTTCTATTTCTTATCATTACTTTTCTTACTGCATCCCACAACCATTTTGTTTTGCTCTTTCACTTCACTCACTCTATCCTTTATGTTCCCTTTCTATCACTGTTTGTGCATCTTTATCCCTATTTCTATCTGCATCCCTCCCTTCTACTCACTCTCTTTTCTCTCTAGCTGTTTTACTGTGCTACTCACATTCTCTCTAATTGCCTCTCTCACTTTCCATCTCTCTCTCTCTCTCTCTCTCTTTCTCTCTTACTCATCAGCATTCTCTGGTTGCCTCTCTCGCCCTGCAGGGAGAGAGAAAAAGGAAGAGAAAAGCACGTCAGCCTCCTCCTCTTACCTTCAGCGAGTCGAAGCAGGCGATGACTCGGCCGTTCTCCACCTGGCAGCTTTTGGCTGGGTGAGCGAATTTGCACTCCGCGTCCGAGCGCGAGCACGTCCCTCTCTGGAACTCGCGACACACCTCCAGCGTCAGCCACTTGGGGTCTCGGATGTGCGCCATGCTCATTGCCATGGCGACCGCCAAAAAAAAAGGAAGCTGCCCACAGCAAGCTAACTGCTAACGTGCGTGTGTATCCAAGGTCAAGAGGACCCGCTTCGCGTCCTTATTCGCTCGTGGTCTCTGGGGGTCTCTCTCGCTTAAGCGATCCACATGGAGCGCGCTGCTCTTATTCCTTGGCGGAGAGTGTTGGGGTCGAGGCTGGGAGGCGCAGGAGCCCTAGAAAAATCCCGGGCAGCTGAAAGGAAAAGAAAAAACTCGGTTTTCTTCTCCTCCGTCCGCGTACACATGCAGAGAGAGCTCCGAGTGTGAAAACTCCTGCTGATCCCACTCCGCTTCTGGGGGCTACAGTAGCTCTGTGGGTGGTGGTGGTGTGATGCGTGAGAGGTGGCGAGGGTTTGACCAGGGTCACTAAGGGTGTCGCAGGGTCCAGGGTCAAAGGTCAAAGCTCGTGCTCTTGGCCTGACTTTGGGCAGCAAGCTGGCGAAAAAGCAGGGAGTGGCACTACAAGCGGGTCCAAGCTGCAGCAAGAGAGGGCACTACCTTCAGTACCCACCTGCAAGACAGAGAGATAACCATCATGGTCAGTTTAACCTAGCGAGACTCCAGCTAATGCAGAGTCAGGCAGCAGGAATGATGTTACGATGCCCGAACAGGACCAGCCTAGACTAAACGCATAAGGAACTATAGTGGCTAAAGGTTCAAGACAGGTTAATGACAAACCTTGTGGGACTCATCAAAAACACATATGAGTTAAAATATCCACTGAGCCTTTATAATCAATTAGAATGAATAAAAGAGAGAGAAACCAATACGACAAGATATTCAACAAAAAATTACTTTCAATTACTGAGAGCACAAACTTACCACCTAGAACAGTGATTTACAGAGTTATTACAGAGAGGAGTCCTTACCTGACTCACAGCTCAAAACTGGTAATAAAATATGGTTTAAAAAACTACTAAAAAGACACTACGAAGCCTGAGCATTAATATTAAATAAATAAAAATAAAAAGTAGATTAGGAAAATTTGTTTCAAGGGGAAGAGTGTGGTTTTTTTTGTGTTGAATTTCTACTTCTACTTGTTTTTCTTACGTATCTATGTTTATTTCTTCTTCTTTTTATGTTTTGTGTGTATGTATAATGTTTATGTGTGTTTTATGTCTAATGGAATCCAGGAAGAATAGAATTAGGAATATCATTATAGGAGCTAATGGAGATCCAAATAAAATAAACAAATAAACAAATTAACCCTCACTCAACGCCATGGACATTTCTGCTCCTCTCTGTTAATAATGTGATGTTTCGGCGTCATTTCTGCATATCAAAGCCAACAAATACACATTTTGGATCAACAATCTTTTTGGCCAATACACAGGATTATAATTCACAGATAATATTATTTATAATTATTAAACAAAACAACATAGAGCTCTTCCAGATATGAACTGCACTCTAAATGAAACATCTTTGGGCGTCCAACATACGTATCTTATATACAGTCATAGAAAACACAGTAACACACTAAGAGCTTAATTCTACAACAAATCTGATTCTATACTGACACTGAATTCTGAATCTGCTCACACTCTGCATGCTTCCAACTACACATAAAGACAGACTTGTGTGTATTTTATACAGTAATAGAAAACAAGTTAACATAGAAAGCTCCAGATGCTGCCACATGCTGTAACTCCTGTGGCAACAGATTTAAATGACTTTAAGGGTTCGTCAACTGTGTGGGCAGCAGGACACTCGGTTCCATGTTAACTCGTTTGCTATTTACTAAATCCTACAGAAAGATTTAGCCTTAAAAAATCAAATAACACCACAAACTGACTGATCAACTATATAGTGCACTATTTCTGTAAACAAAAAAAATATTATTAGGGTAGCTTAAACCAGCGAGGGTACACGAAGCAGTGAGCCTCCATGTCAAAATATTATTGTGAATGTGGTCACATGGTTTTGGCATGCAGGAGGGAGAACTCAAGTAAACAAGAGAGACTCGAGCCCCCATTCACAGCAGTGGGAAAACTCTGCCCATTCACCACAGTTTGGTCATTATTACGCTGTTGCTGTAAATTGCTGTAAATGTGAGGATCTTGTAAGTACTTTAAACCTGAACACACATTTAAGGAAAAAAGCGTTTGTTCGGCCCACCGCCCAGTCTTTCAGCACAGTAGCTGGAGCACAGTGGTTGACGCTAAACCGCTTTTCACTCTCTTCAATTGAACTGGCGAGCATCATCTTGCTTTACCTTGTATATAATCTTTACTTAAACTCTATTTTATAACACATTTTCCATCTGCCCAGTGAGGGTCTCAGTATCAGGGAGGGACACCGAGCTAGTGTTTTCACTTGATGGTAGGTGGCATGGAAAAAGAGGTGTGACATGATATCATTGGCTACTACGGTTCTTTTCTGTGATGATCATTATTGTGGGAAGATTAACATTGAGCTTTAAATGAGATGATATGAGGAATCATGCTGAACATATCCAGGGATATAAACTGATAACGTAAACAGTGTTGTGTCAGTATTGATTTCCGGGTCGGCTAAGACTTCTAATCACTCTTCTATCCTCATAACATACATGGTAGTTTCATAGCAGTAATATATAACAGTAAATGAATCATAAGCCTTAAGTTGGCAGTATGTGTTTGAAGCAAAACAATGTCTTTTGGCCAAAATGACTCAGTGGTTTGAGTTACAGAGTACAGTACGTTGTTGATTTCATTTAACTAAATAATAAGTCTAGAGTTTAAAGAGACAATGCTCTGCATTTTTTATTTCATCTTTGTCTCTGAAGCCTACTCAAATATTTGTGTAGGTTCATTACTATTCATTACTACATGATCATTTTAGCCTCCCTTTATCCCTTTATTCCTTACAATGAAACAGACTGCTTTTATTAATGTGACTTAATTAATGTAACAGATGTAAATAACCTCCTATTTGATTGGCTGCCCTGTATTCAAAAACAGTCCAGATTAAAATGTATGCAAGAAACGCCGACACCGTTTGGTATGAAATTCTCAGACATTAAATTAATATTAATATATAAAAGAATAAAACGTCTTTCAGATGTCTGGATGCTGAGTTTGTGATTGAAGCACCCAGAAAGGACAAACATGCGGATTCTTGTAAAACCATCACAGCATGCTTCTTTTCTCTCTCTCTCTCTCTCTCTCTCTCTCTCTCTCTGACTCTGACTCTAAAAAATGTAAAACTATTTTTCACATTTCCTCCCTCTTCCTCACTCTCACTCCGATTCTCTTTCTTGCTCTCTCTCCTTCTAATCTCCTCATGTGGACTCTCTCCATCCATTTTCTCTCCCTCTTTCTTGTGCTGATTCTCTCACTACCTTTCTGTCTCTTCCACCCACTGACTTTCTTTCTATTTCTCTCACTCTCATTCTGTCTCATTTCTTCCTGTTAGCTCTCACTTGGACTCCCTCTCTCATTCTGACTCTCACTCTCTTCCTGTAGCTCGCTTGCTCTCACTCTTTCTCTCTATCTCTGTCTCTTTTATTCTAAGTCTTTCTCTTTCTATCTATCTATCTCTATCTACCTCTTTTTCTGTCTTTCTCTACCTGGCTCGCTCTCACTGTCTCTGACCAGCTGCACAAACTCTTCACACTCAAAAATGCCAAAAATGCACCGCAGTCTACAAAACACCGTCAGCTAGAGCAAATAAAGCATTCTGTCAAACGCATTCTTCTCTCTCTCTCTCTCTCTCTCTCTCTCTCTCTCTCTCTTTCTCTTCCTACCTCTCAGCTCTACCTCTAGCTTCTCTCTCTCTCTCTCTCTTATACACATACACACATGCATGGGCAGCACAAAGCAGCCCTTTACGGGTTCAACAGCTTCAGTCCAGGATCTGGAAAATCAAATCAAATAGCATATCACTTACAGCAGAGCACTCAGCAGCAAGCCATGGCAAATCTATTTAAAGAGAGAGAGATAGAGGAAGAGACAGAGAGAGAGAGAGAGAGAGAGCGAGAGAGAGAGAGAGAGAGAGAGAGAGAGAGTGTGTTTGGGGGGAGGAAGTGGAGAGCGGGCGAGCGAGGTCATTTCCCCTTTCTCAGAAGTGTTGCACGACCTCAGCCAGCCAATCAGAGTGAGAGATGTTGCAACAACATTCTGGGCCTTGTGCCAGGAGAAGAGTGAGAGAGCGAGAGAGAGAGAGAGAGAGAGAGAGAATACTGTTTGCACTGCCCCAAGTCTTAGACATCTTTATAATTTGCTGCGTACCCCCAACTTACGCCAAGATTTGTTGTGGTGGGCTACAAAACCTCAAGACCTCTACACGCACAAGTTGTAAAAGAAAATGAGCCCCGCTGGTAGAAGCCCAATCGTTCACCTCAGACGACTTCCAGCACGCTGATGGAATGAACCTTTGGAATTTAAACAGACTGAGCGATAAGAGTGACTGGGCAGGATGTGAAAGCTGTGGGCAGGGCAGAGCCAACCTGTGACCCCTCTGCAGCGCTATATCCAGTCCGGTTTAACTGTAATAACTGGGACTCCATTCTAGAGAGACATTAAAGAGTTCATATCATGGAACGCCAATTAAACAAATGAATACTATTATAGTCTCAAAACATGCCACGCACCCCCCCCTTAACTGCAAACACGTTCACTGCGTTTGTGATAAAAATCTATGTCTAGATTTTCAGTCTTCAGCATTAAGATAAGTTATAAGGGGGGTGTCAGCTCAGACTGCTTTCTGAATTAGCCACTATACAGACACGCCCGTGGGAACAGAACCATTTGCAGCAGCCCTAAAGAAAGAACAGCCGGTTTCATTTTAAAGACATAGTATGCATATTTTTAATGTTCATAATTTTATTTTTGGAGTCTCTTAGAAAGACATTTAAGTGCTTTCGCTTCCCAAAACACAGTGTTTTCTCATACTGTACATCTGTGTTCACCCTCTATCTGAAACACTCTGTTAGAGCTCATATGTTTTAAGAGCCTCAGTGTGTTCTTATTGGTCAGCCAGCACACTCTGCAAACTTTGATATCTTAGTAAGTAAAACCAACTGATACCTAGATGATACACAGTCATGTCATATTTCTTATTGTAATATTGTTATGAGCTTATATTAAGACTATTTATTTCTAGATATTTACTTGTTTTAGGTAATTTTAATAAGACAAAATATCTCATAAATATATATATATATATATATATATATATATATATATATATATATATATATATATATATATATATATATATATATATATACTGTAAAGAAATCCTAGTAAATATGTTTCTCTACGGTGTTCTATACCACCTTAAATCATTGGATTTGACTTGTTAGACCTACTTTGCTTTCAGTGAAAGTTATCTGAGACTTGTATTAAGCATCCAATGTGTTTTCACCAAGTTCATCAACTCGAGCCCAATGGCTTCTATCATACTTAACAGGTTTTCATTACTTTTCTGATCACTTCCGCAGTAATGAAGGGTACAGTTCAAATGCGGCAGAGACAGTTTGGCTGGACAACAATGCGATATTCCTTTAATTGCTATTGCAATATTGGCTTGTGCAGTACTGATATCCCAGAGGGCGGCAACATGTAAAAGAATTCTCCAGCAAAACAGTTTTTTTGCTTTGTGCTGTACGATTCCAGATCCATCTCAAATGCTCCTGTGAGTGTGAATGAATGATGAGTGATGAATCCAGCTATTGGCCGGCGCTGATGCCTAGCTTTAATGGCAGCAAAACATTTGGTTGGTTCAATACATTTTTTTTGGAAATACTCTTTTCTTTTCGGCATTCCAAACACTAACTGAGGTCCTACACATCTCTTAGGAAACTGGCCAAGTTTTTAGCTTATAAAAAAATACTGGGGGGAACCAATCTGCTTCAGCGCCACCCTGAGGCAGACCAGCGCCGCATCACTAGTTAGTTAAGAATATCAAACACGAAAAGCTTTTCAGTTGTAGCTGTTGATTTTCCCAAATTCATTTTTTTAGCTTCTAACAAACAGCATAATAATTAACTTATTTTCAGAGACCCCCTAAAATGTAGATTTTGAGACATGAAGGGGTCCAAAAGGTTGACTGAGTGGCTCGGACCCCCCAGGACACCCTGTTACCTGCCTTAACGTATCACCACAGCAGTACACAGCAATACAACAGGGATCTAATATTTTGTCCTTATCACACAGTGCTACTAGATTCCTCAGCGAGCAGGCCAACGCCCCTCTCTCTCTCTCCTTCTCTCTCTCTCTTTCCTTCTCTCTCTCTCTCTCACTCTCTCTCTTTTTCTCTTTCTCTGCAGACAGGAATCATCATTACTGTGATGATTAAAGAAGAATCATGTCTAGACTCGGAGCTTTAGATTTGCATCACTGCAATGAAATGTGCTGCGGTAGAGCTGCTTTGGCGTTCGAGGAGAGAGAGAGAGAGAGAAGGTGCTTTCAGGACACATACTAATAAAGACTTTCTCACGTTCTGGGCGTATCGTTCTGGAGGGGAACTCCACTGATTTTTCTAATTTTTTTACAGAAATGTAAACAAAGTCATTCAGAGTGGTTTAATCTGAAATGGTACACGGTAAAGGAGCCACTGTTTTGTTTACTATCTAAAATGGCCTGTGTACCCACATTAATCTTTTGAGTCTTATAAGTTGATAATTGTGAAATTCTTTGGGAAATATTTTTATTTACAAGGCCCTGCATGTCCCTTTTCACCCTGAAAGGTTTTTATTCTTTTCTCGAACCTTTTTTATAAGGTTGTACGTATCAGGCAGTAGATTAAAAACCATTTCATGTAGTTACTGTCTGTGAGGAAGGTTAAAGGTTTCTATCACCACCACTGTGAGGAACTTTGACTCACTAGGATTGCCTTGAATATAAATCAACTCATTTTGTTCACACTTTGTTCAACGACTTTGTTCACAAAATAACCATGTAATAAAGCAAACTTTGAAAACATTGGTGGAATTCCCCTTCAACACTACTGCTACTCAGCACTCAGAACTCATTCCCTCTTGTTTTATTTCGCCCGGCCTTTTTTCCATCTTCTTGCTAACCTTCCAGCTTCGGTTACCACATACCACAGTTTCTGGCTTTAACTGATCAAGTTTTAGTGAAATGTTTCGGCCATGATTGAAAAAGATACGGCAAAACTTTTCAGCCATAATTTGGCAGACAGGCAGACGTTTGTGTAAACTGCACGCCGAGCTTTTCGCTGTGGCTGAAACTGAGAAATGCAGGCAATAAACTGCTTTGCCAACCTCAACACCGAGATCTGGAGACACACGTAGCCAATTCATTCCGAAACAATAAAAAACGGATTAAAGAGGATTCGTCTGGCAAGAAAAAAGAAGCAATCAGAAACATCTTTATTACGAATCGGCAATAACACAGGCAGTACATCTACATTTAAACACCACCACGGCTAAAGCCAATTCTGGCAAGTTTCAATCAAATCCTTGTGTATATATTAGTGTGTATGTGTATATTTTCTGCTTCGTCCTTCAAATCAGATACAGTCTATTTGCTGGTTAATAAGAGAACAGTGCTATAAAATGGGTTAAAGTAACATGATGTACTAATTATTAATTTAGTGATAAGAGCAAACATCTAATAGTAATTGATGAAATAATAGTTCCAACCTTTTAAGCCAAAAGACACGGGACCCTTCACAGTTATAGGCACCCCAGGTAATAGCATGCTCACCTTTACTAAGTAAGCTAGTTATTCTTGAGTGCCCTGTATGCTCGATTTGATACAGTCTGCAGAGCTGGACAGCAGTCTGGGGCCTTTCCTCTGACGGCCTGTACCAACATGATCAACATGACTGAATCAATATGACTAAAACAATGAGTCCTTATGCAGTCTACAATAGGCGGTTAGCATGATTAGCATGACAAGCCTTTTTAAATGTTTTATTCACAGTGAGTTGGGCAGCTAAAGAGTAAGCCTTTCTCCAGCACGTCTTCATTTTAACACCTTCCTGCGTCATGCCGGCCATTTTAGCGCTCTTTTTTAACATGTCCATGTCAACTTGGCCTCGTCATTTCACCTCGGGGAAATTCCCACCGCAGGGTCGCTTCATTACTGGGTTAGCGCAAGAGAAGTTTCTTAACGCAGTAACCACTGCGACCTGATGTGTTTCAAGTTTTCAAAGTTGGAAAACCCCTCATCCAGTTACATCACACTTAAATTTTCAGCTCAGATTAATAATGTAAATCTCTTTTACAATGCCGGAAAGCAAGAGGACAGCAGACCACTGCTCACCACGGAGGGCAAACTGCCGGCCCACTGGCTGTTTGCTCAGTGTTTTACAGCCGGCCCACCAGTGGTTACGCAGTGCCACACTGTATCGCTTATTTTGCACTCACGGTCCAACATACTATTTTCCTTTACTTCTCTATGTGGTTATGTATTGTGAATTAGTTTAGAAAACATTTTAAACAGAATTATCCGAAATAAATCCAGTTATACAGCTGTAACCCAGCAACTACAGTCTGAACAGTCATTTCTTATTAGGCTTAGTCAATCATTTTTATCTCTCAATTATTTACACTAACCATATTAGTTTATTTTCCAAAATAAAAGGCTATGTGTATTTTAAATGTTGTATGCATGGCAATGTTCTGGGTGGGCTGGGGGGTGGACCAGCAGTGACATACTGTCAGTGGGGTGCTGACCTTATCAAGCCTGTGGGCTGAGATATGCTTGCTATCTGGCATGCCATGTGACTGGGGTGCCCGAATCTTGGATATGCCTGCATGTTAAAATATTTGCTAATATTTGCATGTTAATATTTAAAAACATAATATTTATTTAATGTGCTTATACTGGGGTTTAGGTAGCAAACTGCTGCATCTGTCATACACGCCCGCTGAGGTAATGCCATTACCCGTGAGCAAACTAAGAGCTGCACAGACAGCGACAACAAAAAATAAAGGCCTAAAGCAAAGCTTAAAGCCCGACAAAGCCATCATCTGCAGAAATTAGGTATGTCATGGCCAGACGTCCTCAGAGAAACAATCTACAGTCCATTGTTTGCATGGCTAGTTAATCAGCTGAAGCTAACCTAACCGAGGGCAAGTTCACTCTAACTGTCCCCTCCTTCTTTTTGTCCTACGAGTGACACATTTCCGATTACAGATTCAAAGATGGCCAGGAGAAGTAAATACTAATAAACCAACAAGCAAAGCTCAAAGTGAAAGCTGTGGATTTTTTTCCCATAGAAACCAGAGGCTACTTCACAACGCTGGAAATATTTGTTAATAGTTGTACTCTACACCGGGCAAACTCCACCAAAATGATCATACTATTAATCTATCACATACTAGCACTGTGTACAGAACTGCTCATCCTGATGACTTTAACGTGGCTTTAATGTACTTGCTGATCTAAGGTCAGTTTGAAGTAACGTAGCTACAATATTGTAGCAAGAGCATGCAGGAAAACATCATATATCAAAAGAAAGGCTATGACAGAAAATTGCATATATATATATATATATATATATATATATATATATATATATATATATATATATATATATATATATATATATATATATAGTTTTACTACAAATTTAATCAATCAAACATGTCAAAGTTGTGGAGCTACATGTTTAATAAAGGTAACAAGAAATTACACCCCCATTAATTACCAATACGCAAACTAGTAACACAAATGTTATAAATGAGGAGCTCTCACTGCTTTAAACATACGAATATGAAACAGAACAGCTGAGCAGATGACTTGGGCGTTAGGAAATGTTTGACATTACAGATGTTATATAGAACAACTCACAAACAGTGTGTAAAATAACCCCTGGTATTTGTGGGGTCGGGGGGGTCTGGGGGAGGGGGCATGTTAGCTGGCTGCTAACTCACCCGCCATAGTGCGCTGATGCTAGCTTTAATGCCACTAACAGTTCTTCTTCTGGAAATGCTCTTCACTGGATTCACACATTAACTTACTTCCACACATTATCTTACACGTCTCCTCTTCTGCCCTCGGGGAGGGAAAAGAGTAATGATTCACTCTTTCCCTCAGTCTCTCTGAAAATTGGGAAAGTTTCAGATCCCAGGCGTAGTTACAGTTGCTTGGCTATGAAGGACAAACTGGGTGAGCCAGTTTGCTACAGCGCCCCTCTGAGGCAGACCAGTGCCACATCTCTAGTAGTTAAGGATTCTAAAGGCAGCAGCTCGATTGTTGAGCAGCTAAACAATGGCCTTTTCCTGAGTTTGATTCTGAGCAACTATGTTTCCCCAAAAGGCAGCATGATGTCATTACATGTTTATTTTTGGGACTTTATAGACATTTCAAGGGGTCTTAGTGGTTAATTGGGAGTCCCAGACCCCCCAGGACCCCCTGTAAGAACCTGGGAATGATTAACTGACTAACATATTAATGCTTAAATGTTTTAATGCATTCAAGATGTGTGCGATTAAATTTTTTTGCAACTGAATGTTAAGAAACACAAATGATTCAGGCAGCTTGCACGATGCACGATGGCGCTGTTCATCCAGCGCTTGTTAGCTGCATTAGCCTCCCAGGAACGAGCTTGTCTCAGCGGTCTGACTGCATGCTGGACTTCAACACTTTTTGCGATTCATAAAGTGAGCGCATAGTCGAGCTAATTGAAGCTTCTGCCGCTGCAGTGGGGGCTTCTGGGTATCGAGTGAGGAGATAAAGGTGCGTGGGCGGCTATTACGGTCATTAGCAAAACCGAGACACTCTGACGTTTGACTCATGCATGTAGGTGACTACAGTCTCAACAGGGGAGGGAGGGTTAGAAATGCTGCTGTTACCATGGTTACGCTGTAAAACTGAAGATGAAACTCATTCAGGTTCTGTTGGGCACTGACTCGTTAAAAAAAGCTGCTCAAAGCTCGCAGTAATGGGAGCCTGGCGGTCGCAGTTCAGCTCCTTCTCAACCTGGATGTGTGAGCTGTGTACAGAAGAGCATGTGGTGCAGATTGCAGTCATACTTGGACTAACATCATTACAGAACGAAACAATGGAGGCACAGCTCAGGGAGACTGCACGCGTGTGTCTCAAACAAGGACGTGCAGACACACGAACACACGTGTCACTGACCTTCTCTGTGATTCGCTTACAAGAGCGCACTGCCGCTGTTCGTCACAGAGCCTCACATCTTAAAAACAGAAGCTTTACAGCAGAAACTAGGTTTGTAAGTGTGTTAATGAAAGGAGTAGTGAGCAGTATATCGGTTCATGTACTGGCTGGGTTTTATCATAACTGTTATACCTGTACGCCACAAACAAGCACTGGTAATACCACATACACACAGTGTAAATCATACTCACGCCATCTCATTTAGCTGAACGTGTTTCAGTCCCTAAATGAAAACGACAGCTGACTCTCAATCACCTCTCGCTGTCTAGCTGGTTGCGTCGAGACTATCCACTCTGTTTTCCCAGCAGAAGAAAAGAAGGGATGGGTCTACTGGGGTCTACTGGGGTTAGCCTAACATGGACACCAGAGTGCTACCACCTGAGCTTGACTCAGTCAGCTGCATCAGACGAGGCCGCGGTCTCAGGGCTTGTCCTCGCGGCAAAGCCGCTGACCAGCTGGTACTGAAGCGTGAATATTTTCCAAATTTCAGCAGCGTATGTCGATTAGAGACACGAGTGTACAAGGTGAGGTGTATGAGACATCTGAAGTTTGGACTAAACAGCCTCTGGTATTTTTAAATTATGGCAAACACTGACATCATGTTCTAAAAGTGATGATATGTCCAGATATCAGAACCGCGGCCAGGTGACATGTTTGTTGATATTCTAAGTCCAAATACTTTACAGCAAACACACCTTCACTGGCATTTCTTTTACTGGCAATGTTACTGCTCAATTTCTGTTCATTTACTGCATTTTAAATAAAAGGGGAAAATAACGTCACTGAATTGAATGTTGAGTTCAGCAAATTAATAGTGACTATTCACTGGACTTTGCAGAAGTGAGTGTGTTCACTGTAGAGGAACTTACCACTTTTAGCTCATTTTCACTTCAATAAAAATGAAATTTGACTCCTAAACTGCAAAACACACACATACACAGACGTGTCAAGTAACAAAGTACAAATACTTTGTTACCTTACTTGAGTAGAAATTTTGGTTAATATAACTTTACTGGAGTAACTTTACTGGAGTTTTCAGCTGACTTTTTACTTCTACTCCTTACATTTACACTCCATTATCAGTACTTTCTACTCCTTACATTTTAAAATAGCCTCATTACTCCTATTTCATTTTCAGCTTGTTTACATTCATGTACATTTACATTCCAGTGAAGGTTTTTGATAACATGTAATAAAGTTTGACTTTTTGCACCATTGAAATACATATAGTCTACTAGTCATCATAGCTTCCGCTCCATGAAACACATGTTAATGCTCAGTAGTACACAGATATGCTTCTTTAATATATTTACATTGTACTAAACTACATTCTTTTTCAATGGGCGTATATGCGGCTGAAGCAGGAAGCCTAGCGCATCTCAAATTTATCAACATTAACATTTTAATATAACATTACAGTCATTATAGCTTTTAGAAGAATGATTTTCTAGGAGGTGGGCTACTGCACTATAGACCCCTGTGGTAATTTTACTCTTATACTTTAAGTAGTTTTGAAAGCAGTACTTTTACACTTTTAATAGAGTAAAAAGCTTGAATTGATACTTCAACTTCTACAGAAGTATTTTTAAACCCTAGTATCTAAACTTCTACCTGAGGAATGAATGTGAATACTTCTGACACCCTTGCACATACGCTATATATATATTTAAAAAGAAAAGCTGGCTCTGTTTAACTACATCAACAGTGAAGCATGTTTTTTCTTTCTACTGTAAACTTCTTGTTTTGGACAATTTTTTTCTTTTGTGTCTTTTTTTATTTTTAAACAGATGCTATAAACAAAAATAAATAAAATAAGAAAAATATGTTTTAGTATCTTTTGAAACATTAGAGAATGACCAATCTCACTCTGAGCTTACCAAGAAAGCACAGTCTTACTGAAGCTGATTCAGGCCTGAAACCTAACCCTAACAGCAAATATACAGAATAATTTATAGCAGTTACAGAATAATAAGCCTTAAAGGGTAACTCCGCCCATTTTTCGCCATGCAACTTTCTACATAATCTGATGGTTCAACTGTAAACAAAGTCATTTAAAGTGGTTTGATGTAAAATGGTTAATTGTAAAATGTAATTGTAAATGTTAGATTGGTGGTGATAGAACCCAGGGCTCACAATGTCTTCTACATAGATGTAAACATTTCATGTATTAGCCAAAAGGACCAGCGAACCTACATGTTGATGATGGTGAAATAGCAGTAAACCTGAAAAACATAAACATCCTTTGGGGAATATGTTGCCACTTCAGTCCCCACTTCATGTAATACCTCTGCGTGAGCTTGGGGAGGAATTTAACTGTTCAGACATTCAGATCCTATCAGCACCAGCCTGAACTGTTCTGACCTGATAAGTTTCTCTAGAAGGGAGCATTTCACATCGACCCACTCTGCATGACTTTGTTTACATCTTGAGCATTTAATTATACAGAACTTTGGATAAATCTGAAATCTTTCTCTGTGAGACAAACAACAGAATAACAAGTTTAAGAAGTTAAAGTTTAAGTTAACTCTGTAGTTGTACAGGAGGTCTGAACATTGGGATTACACCTGGTATATATACCTGCCGGCAGCCCGCCTGTCCAAACCCAGGTGGAGAACGTAAACCTGCCTATGAGAAAAAAAGCATATGCAAAGCGCATGGAGCTGAAGTGGAGAGGCGTTCCTACTGCCTCTCCCTCCAACAGCATGTGATAAAACTTCCTCATGACTTTCGCTTTCCTCTGTGAAGTGTGAAACACACACACACCACTCCCAGTCCTCCTTAAAACATGTAGCACAGCACACACACACACACATATACACACAGCAGTCGCAGTCTGTAATCTTGCTTCTGCCTCCACTGAAGCTCGCTGCCAATAAACACCATTAAAGTTTCTCTTTTTCATTTACTATTTAAAAACATCTGTAAATGCTCACCCCCACCAACAAATAACCACATCTAGAGCCTCTCTGAGATAAAGTTCCCAAAAACAATGAGAAAACTAAACAATCAACCTCCGAATTAGATTTTAGTCTCTAGTTTGGAACCTAAGGCTGCAAAACGTTTGTGCCAGAGAGGCAAAAATGACAAACCAGCCGTCTATCAACTCCTTAAACTACGAGATACCTTTAACCCCTTTATTATAGTGAGTTGCATCAGGTTTTCTACTAGGGCTAATATCAACCGTTTAATAGGGTTAGACTTAGACTTTATTTTATTTCCTGTAGGGGAAATTTTTCTTGGGCCACCCGAAACTGCATCCTGTTGACATACAAACATTTACGACTTATCCTAAATGTACAATACAATACAGTAAACATAAAACACTGACCATCAACGTATCAATTTCCAACATACAGAAATACATGAATAAATAACACCAGAAGTAAAATAAGAAGGAAGAGAAAAACCCAAATAAATAAGAAACTTGCTCATCTAGTAACCTTATACAAACTCAAACAACCTCCAAAGTTCCAGTCTGGGACTCAAGCAAAGCAACATACAAAACAGAGCCCACTGAAGGAGAATTCCACCACTTTTAGTTTATAAATTTCTCCATTGTTCACAGAGGTCATTCGGACTGCTTTAAAGCGAAATGGTTCATTGTAGAGACGCTCACTGACTTCTTTGCAGTGGTGACAGGAAACAGGGGCCACAATGTTTACGGCACAATTTTGCCTTACAACCCTCTGCATGTATCTCTCCACCATGACAGAGTTTTTAAGGCCAAAGCTATCGTGAAACAATCTCAGAGCTTGTGTGAGGGGCAATCAACTCTTTAGACATCTGCTTCTTATTACCGCTGTCGTGAATGATTCTGACTCACTGAGTTTCTCTAGAATGAACCTTTTTACACCAAATCACTCTGAATGACTCTGTTTACATCTTAGCCCTTCGACCGGCTGTTTGCATATGATGTCATATGCTGTGGTGCGAACTGCAGATGGAGGGCAGGAAGTGATCCGTATCTTGCTTGTTTTTAGAATCACATGATTGCAAATGACTTATTGTGCAGAAATCTCTTTAACCCTTTAATTCCTCATTACAATAACAAAACAACATACATTGTAGTTACATCGAGTATTTCACACTGCAGCCACAGAACTACAAGTCAGGTTATTAACTAAAGTTAATTAGTCAAGTTATGCATTAAAAGGTTTATAACTATACAAACTAAGCCTGGAATACAAGCAAAACAACATCCTACATATATCTATGAAACTTGCATGGTGCTGCAACAAGGCAAACTACCCACTGAAGAGGTATTCCATCAGTATTCCAAATTCTCCCCATCATTTAACTGTAGAGAGAAAACAGTGGTTTGGTGTAAAAGGGTTCACTGTGGGGAAATCTACTGAAGTGACTCTCAAAATGCTTACGGCTTGCATCATTTTATGCCCACTCAAATTGATCTAACCATGAGGAGCTTTTGAGGAGTACCAAAAATTGTTGTTTGAAAAGTCAAGAAATTGACTGAAAAACACCAAAAAAGAAGGAGGACGCTTCCTATTCAACAGCTTTTCTTTCCACCACTTCCCTGTTGGCAGGTGGAACAGGAAAATGGCAGAGTAAGAAGCTGTTTTGTGGCATTGTGGGTTTGTAACTATTGTATTTTGTGCAGTTCATCTTTGGCTGGTCACTGGTGGTAGAACAGTAGCTACAAGCAAAATCACTATCACTTAAATCTGAGTTAAGTTACACAAAAGACAGATGAACATTCATTATTTAACCTGCTATGCAATTCCAATGAGCTGCTTCGTGATGATCGATGTCTTTAGTAGCGTGTGACTGAACCGCTCAGAGCGGATGAACTACGTAAGTAAACAACAGTAAAGCTATAGCTGAAAAGCACCACAGCATTGAATGTTTGCTGCTGGGTTAATATATAGGAAAAAAAAGAAAACCACAGTCATTACAGAGCACCCTGATACCTTAATGCCTCAATACTTTTGCATGTTTTTATTAGTTTTCTTGAGTAGCAGGACATGTGGAGGAGAAGGTAGCTCAAGAAGGTAGCTAAGATATATATAGATAGATAAGATATTAATAACTAATGTTGTGATGTTCTGTGTGAAGCTTTCTCTCCTGATATCATCTGAACTCATACACTGCAAACTTCCATCCCATCCATTCTGCTTTTTGCTGCGTGTCACTGGAATCATGTGACCTTAAACGACCTATTAGCAATTCAAAATTGGTGGAATTCCTCTTTAACCCTTTCACTTTAAGGGTCCTTCAATTCAAAAAGTCAGAGAATTATACGTCAGGCTATTTATTTAAGGTTAATAAGTCAAGTTATGTATTCAAAGGTTAGTAACTATACAAGATAACATCCTACATATATCCATGAAATGTTTATGGCATCATCACAACTTTTCACTGAAGGGGAATTCCATCAGTGTTCCAAATTTTACCAACTATTTGACTGTAGAGAAGAAACAGTGGTTTGACATTGAATTGGTTCACTGTAGAGAAATCGGCTGAACCTGATGTTTTCACAGGGATCCTAATGTTTACAGCACAACTGTAGCCATGTTAGTCACCACTTAGTGAGCTACACGTGAGTTTTTATATGTAATGCTAATGATGGTAAAATCACAGTTCCCTGGGGACTGTGTGGCGAGCCCTGCATGTATCTGTCCACTTACATGGATGTTTTATGGCCAAGCTGACCTCCGAACTATCGTAAAACAGTATCTCAGGCGTCAGGAAACATATTCATGTAGTTTTTAGAATCATTAAGCTCTTCAGATATCTGGCTCCTATGACCAGCGCTGTGAAGCATTCTGACTTAACTCTGGAACGAAGCCTTTCACACGAAACCTCTCGGAATTAAACCCCGACCTTTTAATTTACACACAAACTCTGCAAACAAAACTAAGCCGTAACCTACAAGGGCCCTGTGTGTGAAGCCGATAGCTTCCTCTAACAAGTACATAACTTGCATTATAGCTACAGAGTATATCACAGCGCAGCTGCTGAATAATAAGCCTTACGCTTAGAACCGAACAGCGAGCCTCAGATAGCAGTCGGGTAACACAGGAAGACACGGCCTCGTGAAATCCGCCAGCTTTCAGTTTCTCTTACAATGCGGCTCCACTGCAGAAGTCTCAAACTCGGCCCTGGTACACACCCCTGCAGCGTGTGTGTGTTTAGGGTTTAGTGGAGTGTACTTACATGGCTTCTGTTGAGTGGAGCGATTGATTCAAAGAGAAGAAGTGAAAACCCTGCGTCGACATCTCTCTCTTTCCCTCTCTAGCTTCTTCTACTGTTGCACGCTCTCTCTCCACTGACACACACACACACACACAGACACACATATACATGCACACTCCCACCCTCTCTCTCTCTCGCTCTCTCACTCTCGCTCTCTCTCTCTCTCTCTCTCTCTCTCTCTCTCTCTCTCTCTCTCTCACTCACACCCCGGTGGAATCCTGGAGCTGCTGGCAGGGTCCTACTGCTCTGCTGAAACTCTGCACTACCCCATATTAGGAAACGGCAGCTAAACGTGTCACACGTAATTTACATTTCGGGGGGCGGGGAGTCCGAGGCTGCAACGGCACACGGAGCGTATGCAAAAACCAGACATGCACAACCACACAGTGAGGAGGGAGGGAAGGAGGGAGAGAGAGAGAGAGAGAGAAAGAGCGCAGGGCAATACACTGTCTACACCGATGTATCGTCACTGATAAAGTTAGCTACCATACACCGTCCAATCACAATGACCGATAAAGCTAAACATTCATTTGGCAGCGTATCTTTCAGAGAATTACACAAAACAATCACATATAATTTCAACAGTTCCTGTATTTTGTGTGTCTTTCAGTTTAAAAGAAAACAAGTAGAGATATTCTCCAAAGTTCAGTCCTTGAAGTTAGTTCACTTTTTGTAAAACAATCCTGACCGCAAAGTAAAAACTGTCTCAGCAACAGCTTCTTCACAACTACACACCCGTTCAGACCCACAGTGGTAAGCTGTATTCTCACCAGGGATGTTTTCAGATCTGACACCAGAGTGGAGCCGAAGTGGAGCTTGATTTTCTGTTTTAAATGCTGTTATCAGACGACGACAGTTTTGCTGGTCCACCAGAACCTGCAGGGTTGTTAGTTTCTGAAACTCTGTATATCCAGTTTAAGAAACTTGTTACAAGAGGATGCAAGTTGTTTTTAAACGCAATCTCCTCAGAAAGACCATCTAAAAGTGAATTACCCAAACTCCATCTGCCTTTTTCTCAGATCTGGAAAAATCAGTGAGTGTTTCTGTTTATACTTCCACTGCGACCAAAAGGTAATGGACAAAAAAAGAAAAACACTTGCAGTAATGTTTCATCTTCTGTAGTTTATACCAATAAAAACAAAAACCATTTCTCAGTTTCAACATTTCACATGTTTACCTTGTACTATTTCCATTAAATGTGATTTTAATGATTTGCACATCTTTGAAGTTTGTACTTTTGAAAATGAAAATGAATTTAAAGTAGAGTGTATAAGATTTTATTCAATCAAACTTCCGAAACCCAACTTTCACCTTAATGTCACTCATAATCAACTATGTAAGTTTGTATTGGAAAGTCTGTTATTAATTAAATCTTCTTAGTGGACTGTTATTTACCAAATTATTTACCAATACCAAATTTGCAAAAAAAAAAAGAAATCTAACAAAGAAGAGCTGGTGCTCTCAGAACAATGGACTGACCACCCCAGGGTCCAGACTTCAACATTATGTATAGCGTTTGAGATCGTAAGAAGCAGAAAATGCAGCAACTTCTAGGACTGAACTTTGGAGGAGTGGAAAAACATCCTCTCTTGAAAGGCTTCTGAGAGCAACAGAAGCTATAATGAAGACACACATTCCATGTTGAGAAAATGGTAGTTGTGGAGGCTTCTCTGTTATTTTCTATTAAATTATTCTTTGCTGTCCAAAGAAAAATGGGTATTTTCAAAATAGCAACTTTACAGGAGAAGACAAAACCTTTCTTAACTTTTCTGTTGGTGCACACATGCTAGGAAACCTGGCCTGTTTCAATGGTGTTTAAATGGTGTTTAAATGGTGTAGAAACTGTTTGGGTTTCTTTTCGGACACTGACGATATGTTTTCTGGTATGCCTCTAGTCCTGATGCTGATAAATGAGTACCTTGTACTTACTGGCTGACTGGTGGTCTGCAAACTTTTGGACAGCGCTGTATTTGGAAAATATTGTGAGGAATTTGATCAATGTCTAGTAAGAGG
The DNA here is from genome assembly GCA_021613375.1 of Megaleporinus macrocephalus. Lineage (NCBI taxonomy): Eukaryota > Metazoa > Chordata > Actinopteri > Characiformes > Anostomidae > Megaleporinus > Megaleporinus macrocephalus. Next base: position 18,122,260 of record CM038723.1, on the reverse strand, counting down.
GTCTGGAAAAGGGAGGACAAATTCTTGAACAGTTAAACAACCACGTGCCCTTTCTGACTAAACAAGGCAAAGAGGGAAACAGAAGTTGGGTCACGCCTTCAGCCTGCTTCCTGATAAACACACACACACACACACTTGCACGTATGAGTGTGTCTCTATGAGGGGACAGTTCTAACCTGGCGCAGAGACAGCAAAGTGACCCGTTTACCAGGAGAGGAAACTGTCTGCTTGTGTATCAAGACACACAGACACAACAAACTATTAGCCACAGAGACCTCCGATGATCAAAACACAGCCCCCCCGTACGCTCAGAAAGTGCTGCATTGCCGGAGGGCTTTTCTGTAGGAAAAATAAAATAACAGCTCCGCAGCTGGCTCTGCTGAGAGACGAACAGAGAGAGAGAGAGAGAGAAAGAGAGAGAGAGAGAGAGAGAGAGAGCAAAAGAAATCCTTACCTCTCACATTGTGCTTCCCTGCGAGCCGGCTGTGTGAGTGCGTGCGCGAGAGTGTGTGTGTGATCGTGATCAGATGCAGGCAGCAGGCCGCGACAGCAGAGCCCCAGGCACCGGCTGGACCATTCTCAGAGAGAGAGAAAGAGAGAGAGAAAGAGAGAGAGAGAGAGAGAGAGAGCAGTCTAGTCGAACACACGTGTGGCTCCTCGTTGCTCCGCTGGGCGAGCGTGTGCGTGCGTGTGTCTGGGTGCGATCCGTGCCCCTCAGCAGAGCACGAGAGTAAAACGGAGAGCAAGAAAGAGAGAGAGAGCGAGAGAGCAACAGCACAAGCAGCAGCAGCGGTCTAACAGCACAGCACTTCAGCAGCGCAGAGCATCTAGCCACGCAGCCAATCACACACAGGCATAACTCCGCCCACCAGCACAAAACCAGGAAGTAGTGCTGGGAGGAGGGAAAACAGAGGGCAGGGAGAAACGAGGGAAAGAAAGAAAAGAAGAAAAAACAGAAACGGAGGACTGCTGTGTGAGATTACAGAGCGCCCTCCCACCAGACTGTCTCCCCCTCAGAAGCAAAGTGACACACACACATACAGCTACTCTCTCTGTGACTGTCTCTTACTCTGTCTCTCACGTTGTCTCTGTCTCTCTTTGTCTTTCTCTCCCTCTGTCTTTCTCTCTCTTTCACTCTGTCTGTCTCTCGTTCTGTCTTTCTCTCTATCTCTGTCTCTCACTGTCTCTGTCACTGTCTTTTTCTCCATCTCTGTCTCTCACTCTGTCTCTGTTTCTCTCTTTCTCTGTCTCTCATTCTGTCTTTCTATCTCTGTTTCTGTCTTTCTCTCTATCTGTTTGTCACTCACTCTATCTGTCTCTCTGTCTTTCACTCTATATCTGTCTCTCTCTGTGACTGTCTCACTCCATCTCTCTCAGTCTGTCTCTCTCGGACTGCCTCTGTCTGTCTCTCTCTCTGACTACCTCTCTCTGTCTCTATCTCTGACTGCCTTTGTCTCTCTCTGTCTCTCTCTCGAACTGCCTCTGTCTGTCTCTCTCTCGGACTGCCTCTGCCTGTCTCTCTCTCTGACTGCCTCTGTCTCTCTCGGACTGCCTTTGCCTGTCTCTCTCTCTGACTGCCTCTTTGTCTCTCTCTCTCTGATTGCCTCTGCCTGTCTCTCTCTGACTGCCTCTTTGTCTCTCTCTCTGACTGCCTTTGTCTGTCTCTCTCTTGGACTGCCTCTGTCTGTCTCTCTCTCTGACTGCCTCTGTATCTCTCTCTCTGACTGCCTCTGCCTGTCTCTCTCTCTCTGACTGCCTCTGCCTGTCTCTCTCGGACTGCCTCTGTCTGTCTCTCTCTCTGACTGCCTCTGCCTGTCTCTCTCTGACTGCCTCTGTCTCTCTGTCTCTCTTGGACTGCCTCTGTCTGTCTCTCTCTCTGACTGCCTCTGTATCTCTCTCTCTGACTGCCTCTGCCTGTCTCTCTCTCTGGCTGCCCCTGTCTGTCTCTCTCTGTCTCTCTCTAACTGCCTCTGCCTGTCTCTCTCTTTGACTGCCTCTGCCTGTCTCTCTCTCTGACTGCCTCTGCCAGTCTCTCTCTGACTGCCTCTGTCTGTGTCTCTCTCTGACCTCTGACTGCCTCTGTCTGTCTCCCTCTTTGACTACCTCTGCCTGTCTCTCTCTCACTGCCTCTGTCTGTCTCTCTCTCTGACTGCCTCTGCCTGTCTCTCTCTCTGACTGCCTCTGTCTCTCTATCTCTCTCGGACTACCTCTGCCTGTCTCTCTCTCTCACTGACTCTGTCTGTTTCTCTCTGACTGCCTCTGCCTGTCTCTCTCTCTCACTGCCTCTGTCTGTCTCTCTCTCTGACTGCCTCTGCCTGTCTTTCTCTGACTGCCTCTGTCTCTCTATCTCTCTCGGACTGCCTCTGCCTGTCTCTCTCTCTCACTGCCTCTGCCTGTCTCTCTCTGACTGCCTCTGCCTGTCTCTCTCTCTGACTGCCTCTGTCTGTCTCTCTCTCTGACTGCCTGTCTGTCTCCCTCTTTAACTACCTCTGCCAGTCTCTCTCTCTCTCTGACTGCCTCTGCCTGTCTCTCTCTCTGACTGCCTCTGTCTGTCTCTCTCTCTGACTGCCTCTGTCTGTCTGTCTCTCTCTCTGACTACCTCTCTCTGTCTCTCTCTCTGACTGCCTTTGTCTGTCTCTCTCTGTCTCTCTCTCTGACTGCCTCTGTCTGTCTCTCTCTCTGACTGCCTCTGCCTGTCTCTCTCTCTGACTGGCTCTGTCTCTCTCAGACTGCCTTTGCCTGTCTCTCTCTCTGACTGCCTCTGTCTGTCTCTCTCTCTGACTGCCTTTGTCTGTCTCTCTCTGTCTCTCTCTCGGACTGCCTCTGTCTGTCTCTCTCTCTGACTGCCTCTGTCTCTCTCAGACTGCCTCTGTCTGTCTCTCTCTCTGACTGCCTTTGTCTGTCTCTCTCTGTCTCTCTCTCTGACTGCCTCTGTCTGTCTCTCTCTGATGGCCACCTTTTGAAACAGGCAGGTATAAAGTGTTTCATGTTATGAACAGGTCTTGGTGAGATGTTCAGTTTTAGCTAGACAGTCAGTAGTAGTTTAGTAAGTAGCACTGTTTAGCTTTGCTTTTGCTAGTTTGTACCAACAAGTTATCCTACAGTAATAAGCTAACCAATGGGAAGTGATTTCCTGACCTGTACTCACTGTCCTTAACTAAATAGCCAGACGTTGTTGTAACAGTGGCTATACTTTGGGGATAAACTCAGTGTTGAACGTGTAATACAGACAGTTTTAGACAAGGAACTAAAACGCTGCTATACAACTCGTGGCCGATTTTAAAAAGTCAAACCAGCAAACTGCACTTGCAAGGTGTTAGTAAAGAGTTAGTATTAACTCTTTTTTATCGTTTAATGTATGTTAGAACAATCAACATCACTTAAACTACAGCTGCTACTGTTTTCTAGGTGTATGTATTATGCTATATATAGTAATTAATGTAGGGCTAATGCAGTTGGCTGTAACAGTTAGCTGTAGAGTTAATACATAAAGCCCTTCAGGAATTGCGTAGAATATTATTTACACATGGATCAATGGAATTCACGTTTCAGAAATCCCTCAACTGGTGATTCACTCTGTCAGAGACAGATCAGTTATGAAGGGTGAGAGTGTAATATAACTAACTATACATTATCTAGAATAATGTCTCTTTATCCACTGCAGACAAATTTGAACATAAAAAATGGAAGTGGAAGCATCACCCTGTTGCTTAGACTGCTGAGGTTTACAGGGCAAACAATATGTGGAGAGAAAAATGTATGACTCAACAAAATGTTTTATTTTCTTGGGGGTTCCATTAACGGTTTTCCTTAGAAAACAGATAGTTCAAGTTTTTTTTCTCTGTACTGTTGGATTTCAATAACATTTCCAGACTAAAACAGGGTTTTTCTTCTGAAATACAGTGATTTTATGTGCTTGTCAAAACAACCAGAGAACCAGCACATGCCTACCAATGTTTATAATACTACTATAGTGGTAGGTGCTTCTTTGGTGTTTGGACCTCCCTCTACACGGTGTAAGTAGTTCTTACGGGATTCTTTAGGGATGAGAATTACAGTTTAGACCTTAACAAAGCCGTAATTACAATATATACCTGAATATATACAGTCAGAAAAAAAAATCCTCAGATATTGGCTCATAAATAGTCTGACAAACTGTAGTCAATAAACAGCATTCATCACACTTAAGACTGGACTACGCACAATGAACGTCACATGTTTACAATGTCCAGAAATGCAACCGACCTTTCTAGATTGAGCTCAACTTAAATGGGCTGATGCACAGTGGAAATATGTGTTGCTGTCTGAAATGGCAAACTATCAGAGTGTTTATAGAAACAATAATAGATGTCGTGTTCTCCGGCCCAAAGAACAGGACCGTCCAGATTGTTATCAGAGTGAAGTTGCAAAGCCAGGACGCTCTTTGAAGGCATAATTAATGCTGAAAGATACATACACATTAGGAGCCACACAGGCTGCCTTCTAGGGTGTTTTCACACCTGTCCAGAATACTTGGGCTCATATTTTGGTGGGGGGAGACTCATTATCGCATTATCACTTTCACATACATATCGACGTAGTGTGGATCAATTCCGTACATCACTTTTCTGCATGCAGGTTAGCAATACAGTTGGCAGTAGCTTCATCTATTTGCACCTTCTTATGTTTTTCACGGAACAGCGCTTATTCGACACATCTGCAAACGAGAAGACGCTCTTGTATGATAAGTCGAAACAGTCAAACGAACCAATCACGTAACCCCACACGCACCACTGGGAGTGGCTAGCCTCCACACACAAAGCAAACCACACCAGAGTTTGCCGCAAGCAAACCCCTGGCCACTGGTTTCAGGGGGAGCAGAGATTGGCTCTCCAGCTCCCCCTTAAGCTTGAAAACAGCTTTAACACTTAAGCGGTGGTCATGGGCCTGAAAAAAGGTCTAGTGTGAAAACGCCTCAAGACAACACATATTAGCCATGATAGCGGCAGGTCACGTGCAGCATGGCTACGTAATCAGAGAGTGCTGAGAGTACTAGTCCAGACCTGTGACAACACCCAGTATATTCATTCACTAAAAGTGTGCTAAGTGGTATTAAACGGACAGCTGATGTAAATAAGCCCCGTACTTTTAGGAACATGCTGCAGGCCTTTATTTGGACTGACTCTACATGCAAAAAACAATACAGTTCATATGTTTTGTTTTTATTCTGTTTTGATGGAACGCAGGCTGAACTGAATGTAGTAATTCTCTGCAATCATGAGAAGCGGCGCCATGTTCCCCAACTACAGGTACCGTATCCTTGTGGGTACCACCTAACTGACAGCATTTGTACTGTTTTCTTGTGTAGGAGCACGCGGTAAACAATTACAGACACTGAGCTCTGCCAGCAGCTTTGCCGGCAGTGAGCACTGCTGTACGTTCGCTCATTGGCGTCGCAGTGGCGATAAGTCATTGCCAATTAGCACATTTAGGCGACAACCCTGTGACAATCCAGCACAGGGTTAAAACAACAACAACCCTCTCGCTAGCTCTCGCTCTCTCTCTCTCTCTCTCTCTCTCTCTCTCTCCACCCCTGCCCTTCTCTTCATGACTAATTCATTCAGATATTACGCATGAGGAAAATATTTCTTGGCTGTACTTGATTATTTCCTCTAATATCGCACGGCTAACGTCTCCCCATCTGCTGTTCTTTGGGCCTGGCTTTCGGACGGTGATCACTCGAGAAGGCCAGAGTCACACTTTCCATTAAAGGCGTCTCTGTTTCTCTGATTATCTTTAATCTTTCTGTTGCTAACCTGCTAAAATGATCCCCTGTGTTTGATCCCTTAACAGGCTGGGAGCTGAATTCGGTCCTCAAGGCTGTGGATGATCAGACCTCTCTGGACATTTCCACCCGGGAAGGGAACACATACCTGGGCTTTAATATTAGCCCATAAATTATGAGACGACAAAGACATAACTGTGTGATAGTGTTGAGGAGAGTACATTGGGTGTGGGGAGCAATGAACCTGTCTTGGTGTGTTTTAGCACTTTACACCAAAGCTGTCGTTATGAATTATATTAGTAATTAAATAGTGTAATGATTATAGGGATGAGTAATGAAGTCAAGTTTCTTTTTTTAAAAGAAAAACATTACAAATAGACTTAAAGGTCAAAAACAAAACAAAAAAATCCCACAAAATAGTCATTTTAGTAGAAAAGACAAAAAATCTTACAATATTTTCAATTTAAAAACATTATAAGCACTTCTGTTGATCTTTTAGCATGAACTGTTCACGCAGGGTTATGGACAGCTGCTGTTCAAATGATGGAAATGATGGAAAAATGGAAATCCTTGCTCTGATACACTGTCGTGTTATGCAGTATTCGGAAGCACAGCATTATCAGCTCGATTGACCCTGAGGTTTCCTCTCTGTGTATATTAAGCATTTTACAACGGCCTCAAACGCAGCTTAGATTTTAGAACTGTAACTATTAGTCTGACAAACTTCTAACCACCTGCATTGGGCACTTTCATTGCACCTGTAATGGCCCCCTGAGCACAATTCCCTGTAAGATGGAAGATCGCTGAAAGATCAAGAGCACTGCCTGCAACGCCATTACAGGCAACAGAATTTACAATTTACAGAAGCAATTTTGTCCACTAAATTTGGCAGAATGTATTATAGTTATGCCTATAAACCAGGGCACGGCTGTACGTTACGCTGTGGCTGGGCACTGAGAGACATAACGCGTAAAAAACTAAACAAAAAAAAGAGAAATATTATGAATTAACCCTAATATAATAGTTCATTAATGCTTATTTAACACCACCCATAATAGTATAAAATCCCATAACGATTTCAAAGAATCAAGGTGATCTGCTAGTTAAGCAGGTGTCATGCTGTAAAAGCTGGACAATTTACCCCTATATAAAACCTACAGCGGCTGACTAATTAAATAGTATCGTCATAGTCATTAAGTAATTAAAGGAGCAATCTAAAATATGATGTAATCAATTTGAAGTTTAAAACATTCCAAAATAAACTAAATGTATTAACAGAATTGGTTAGAACATGCTGGCACTATTGTGATGGAAACTTTGTTCACTGTATGAAAATCACGTGGTGTTGATGTTTAGGTTGATGCGAACATGAAAATGTTATTAAATGGACAGTAATAAACAAATTATGAATAAACACATTTCGTCCATGCATATATCCATGAAAAATGGCGCCACTTAAAAAAAAGCTTCTTTGAGATATTTTTAAAATAAGACAAATGTGATTAATCATGATTAACTGCACAAAATAAATCTGAATTTGCCATTCGAGTCGAAAAGAAGGTGACCTATTACCTTGAGAGCTGGCATTCTGGCTGTGCTAACTTTTCTTTGTGTTACGGAGGATATCATGTCTAAAACTGCAGAAAACCAAACAACCAGTCAAGCAGTCCTACTGCTGTGTAGGAGCATTGTGAAGAACTTGTTGATCAAGCAAACCTAGCGCAGCATGGAAAGGGGCTGAGACTTGTTATGGCAGTGAGGTAGAAAAAGCGCTCCTGATTACTTTGAATGATGCAAAGTAGGAAACATGCACAGAAACACAGAGCAGAAACCGGGTGGTGGTATTTCCTAAAGATCTACCATCCTTAACAACTGAAGTCAATACAAAATATCTTTTTGTGAAAAATAGTTCAGAACTGAACACTATATGGATAAACCTGTGGTGTGTACATGCACACACCCAGCAGCTTTTCTGGCTTAGCAAAAACAGCGCTGAAAGCCATTTCACATCTGAGTGTCTCATGTTATTTGTCTGTTCACACACACACACCCATCGGCCACTTCATTAGGTGCACCTCCTTGTATCTACACTAACTTCAATTTTATTAGCTCAACTTACCACATAGGTGCACTTTGTAGTTCTACAATTACAGACTGTAGTCCATCTGTTTCTCTGTATACTTTGTTAGCCCCTTTCACCCAGTTCTTTAGTGGTTAGGAACCCTATAAGACCCACCACAGCATTCATAGCATGCAGTGACACTGATGTGGTGGAGGCGTGTTAGTGTGTGTTGTGCTGGTACGAATGGACCAGACACAGTGGTGAGGCTGAAGCTTTTAAACACTGGATATTTGTGGTTGGTGGACTAGTAGTTTCACTAGCAGTGAAACTGACTTGGGGCATAAGAGGCTGGACAACCCTGATTCAGAGCTTTCTAATACTAGGCTTGGTACTGGTGTTTGAAAGTATAGTACCTACACACAAGTAATACACAGCAAACACACACACACACACATATATATAGCAGCTACAGCAGACCCAGTCAGCTGTATGTATATGTAAAGTAAAAAATAAAATAACGGCAGCTCAGCTACAAAGTGGTAGACCACGCAAGCTCACAGATTGTGACCATTGTTGTGGTGCAGCATGCAGTGAGTATACGTGGCTGTTTTTCACACTTTCAGCCCCTCACTTCCAGTGAAGGGAGATCTAGATGCCACAGCTTACAACAACATTCTAAAGAACTGTGTGCTTTCAGTTTTGTGGAACAGTTTGAAGAAGCCCCTTTCCTGCCCTAACATGAAAATGCCCCCATAAACAAAGCAAGGTCCACAAAGACATGGTTTACTGAGTCTGTGGTGAAAGAACTTGACTGACCTGCAGAGAGCCCAGAACAGGCTTTGTCACCTAAGTGCCCAACTTAATGTTCCTGATAATAAAATGTAAGCGAAAGTGGTGAGCAAACAAACCAGCTCAGACTGCACAACATGTCGAAGCTTGAGGAGGATGGGCTACAACAGCAGAAGACCATGTGGGGTTTTAAGTTCTGTCAGCCAGGAACAGAAAGCTGAGGCTGCAGTGGGCACAGGTTCATCAAAACTGGACAGTTCAATACTAGAAAAGTGTCTGATGGTCTGATGATTCTCGATTTCTGCTGAAATACACAGATGGCAGGGTCAGAATTAGATGCCAGCGGTCCAGGCTGCTGCTGGTAGTGTAATGGTGTGTGAAATGTTTTCTTGGCACACATTGGGCCCATTAACACCAATCAATCATCGCTTGAATGCCGCAGCCCATTTGAGTATTGTTGCTGACCATGAGCGTACCTTGAACTTCACTGTTTACCATCTTCGTGTGTCTACTTTCAACATGATCATCCACCGTGGCCCACAGCTAAAGTAGTCACTGGACCTGAATTTAACAGAACACCTTCGGGTTGTGATATAACAGGTGAATGAAAGTTCATGTGAAGAACCTGCAGGAATTCTTTGACGCAATCACTTCAATATCTTGTGGAGTCTTATTGAGAATATATATACACTACTCACAGAATATTAGAGGTATTTAGTCTTTGGGTGAAATTTCAGGATGAACCTAAAATGAACTCTAACCTTTACAGGTGACCAACCCCAAACTTTTGAATGCACATGTCCAACTGTTCCATGTTTCAGTACTTTTTGCACATCTTCTCTAACAAGGAGCTTAACAGCAAAATTCACAACAGGTGTTTGATCCATGAATCGACCATTTCCTGGTTTGATTACAGTTGGCATTGGTACAGTCCTCCTCATCATGCTGTTCACATTTTGACATCATGAGGCCAAGACGACACCTAACAACTGATCGACAGTACCTCGCCATTGCGACACTTTAAACAGGATGTTCTCAGACGGAAGTGGCCGCTGAGCTTAGAGTGTCAGAGAGTGTCATCAGAAGGTTGCAACAGAGATACAGAGAGACTGGAGGAGTCACAGAAAGGCATAGAAGTGGACGGTCTTTGGGCACATCCCACACTGATGACCGCTTCACTATGAACAGTACCCTCTGAAACCGGATGATGAATGCCACACAACTCGAGGCACGTTTAAGGGAGGTGAGAGGCACCTAGGTGTCACATCAGGCCATTCAAAACTGTTTACATCAGTGTGGTCTGAATTCTAGATGACCTGCAAGGTTACCTGACCACACCACAAGGCACAGGCATCATCTACGCTGGACGAGGGACCAGTGGGCCTGAGTGCTATTCACTGATGAAAGTGGATTCATGCTGAGCAGAAATGATGGCCACCAGCGATGTTGGAGACGTCAAGGAGAGCGCTATGCATCAACCTGTGGTGGTGGTGGTGTTAAAGTGTGGGCAGGTGTGTCTGGTCAGTACAGTGACGAGCCTATACTACCTGAATAACACCATTAATGCAGACATTGGACCTCCACGCGAACAACACTGGCCTAAATTCATCTTCATGCTCGACAGTCTGTGCACAGCATGAGACGTTGTTGTCAAGTTGTAATTGATGCTCAAGGGCACATGACAAGTTATTGAGACACTGACATGTTTGGTTGGGGTATACCCACCACTGCTGTTGGTGTTTGTTTCAATAAATTGTTTGAGACATGGAAAATACCATTGCATTCTTCTACTTAAATGCCATTCTTGATATAATATTCACCAGTAAGAACACCAGCTATCATTAGAACAGATGTAAATTAGAATAAATACAATACAGAGTAGCATAAATATCTTGTTTGAAAGAAGTAGATAATATCTTGTGCTCCAGTTTGAAGAACAAAGTTTAGTTCCAGATTTCTTCTGGATGCCACAGACATTGTATGAATTTATTCAACTCCTTCACCAGCAATCTTGATTTAGCTGAGTAGTCGAAACATGTATTAGATAATAACAGTAAATAATACTCGGTTGTTTACACAAGGGAAAGCTTGGATAGGATTAAACACTGACATATGAAAACCACTACTTACTTTATTAATTCTATTTGAATAATATTCTTATATATAAAAAAGATTTTGTTGAGCTATCTATATACATAGTGGGTACGGAAATTATTCAGAACCCTTTAAATTTTTCACTCTTTGTGTTTCATTGCAGTCATTTGCTAAAATCAAAAAAGTTCATTTTATTTCACATTACTGTACACTTAGCACCCCATCCTGACAGAAAAAAACAGAAATGTAGAAATGTTTGCAAATTTATTAAAAAAGAAAAACTGAAATATCACATGGTCACAAGTATTCAGACACACAAGTATTCAGTATTGAGTAGAAGCACTCTTTTGACATTCTTCCTTGCAGATCCTCTCCAGTTCTGTCAGGTTGTATGGTGAACGTTGGTGGACAGTCATTTTCAGGTCTCTCCAGAAATGCTCAATTGGGTTTAGGTCAGGGCTCTGGCTGGGCCAGTCAAGAATAGTCACAGAGTTGTTCTGAAGCCACTCCTTTGTTATTTTAGCTGTGTGCTTAGGGTCATTGTCTTGTTGGAGGGTAAACCTTCAGCCCAGTCTGAGGTCCTGAGCACTCTGGAAGAGCTTTTCTTCCAGGATATCTCTGTACTTGGCCGCATTCATCTTTCCTTCAATTGCAACCAGTCATCCTGTCCCTGCATCTGAAAAAAACCCATAGCATGTTGCTGCCATCACCATGTTTCACTGTAGGGATTGTATTGGGCAGGTGATGAGCAGTGCCTGGTTTTTCTCCACACATACCGCTTAGAATTAATGCCAAAAAGTTCAATCTTTGTCTCATAAGACCAGAGAATCTTATTTCTCATAGTCTAGGAGTCTTTCATGTGTTTTTTTGGCAAACTCTATGCAGGCTTTCATATGTCTTGCACTGAGGAGAGGCTTCCGTTGGGCCACTCTGCCATAAAGCCCTCACTGGTGGAGGGCTGCAGTGATAGCTGACTTTGTGGAACTTTCTCCCATCTCCCTACTGCATCTCTGGAGCTCAGCCACAGTGATCTTTGGTTTCTTCTTTACCTCTCTCGCCAAGGCTCTTCTCCCATGATTGCTCAGTTTAGCTGGAGCAGGTCTAGGAAGAGTTCTAGTCGTCTTCTATTTAAGGATTATGGAGGCCACTGTGCTCTTAGGAACCTTGAGTGCTGCAGAAATTCTTTTGTAACCTTGGCCAGACCTCATGATTTTCATTTGCTCTGACATGCACTGTGAGCTGTGAGGTCTTATATAGACAGGTGTGTGCCTTTCCTAATCAAGTCCAATCAGTTTAATTAAACACAGCTGGACTCCAATGGAGGAGTAGAACCATCTCAAGGAGGATCAGAAGAAATGGACAGCATGTGAGTTAAATATGAGTGACCATGTGATATTTGAGTTTTTCTTCTTAAATAAATTTGCAAAAAATACTACATTTCTTTTTTTTCGGTTAGGATGGGCTGCACATGTACATGGGAGTGTACATTAATGAGAAATAAAATTAACTTTTTTTAAAGTTAGCAAATGGCTGCAATGAAACAAAGAGTTGAAAGGGGTCTTTCCGTACCCACAATCATGCTTCTTCAATTTGAACACAGTAGCCGTCACACTGTGTGTGTGTGTGTGTGTGTGTGTGTGTATATATATATATATATATATATATATATATATATATATATATATATATATATATATATATATATATATATATATATATATATGATGAACCAATGAAATGCTCCTAAATAACTCACAACACCTTTCCTTTACTTTAATTTATATAAAAAGTTTTCATGTAGAATTACAACATCATGTATACATTACATAACATTTTTGTAAAAGTTATTAGTACCTTGGTTAAAAGAATTCAGTAAGTGGAAAAACATTTGTGTTTCTTTGAAACGGTTAATATAACACACTAATTTATGTTAAATCACAATAAATTGCTTATTTTTTATTTTACTTGTATTTATTGTATTTTTTATGAACAAATGAGGCCTGTACAGAACGTATGACACAGATTATATATTTTGTTTTATATATTTTCCAATATGTTACAATACAGATATATGTATTACAATGTAACTCACTGTAAATAAACAGAAATTATGCATGAAAAAAACTTGCAAACTGTGGTAACTATATGTAGGCCTAGCTAACACCTGCTCTGACACCTGCCTAATATGTTTTATCAGACACCAGCCTATTCATGCTTAACTGCTTTAGTGAGTGAACTGAAATATGTAAATCAGCAACTAGATAGCCATACTTAATTTTAGCCCTGTAAGTTTAATCCTGTGGTCTTGTGTTAGCTTATGCGAGTTGGAGCTCTAGGCATTTGCATTTACATTCGAGCTGGTACGCCAGCTGCAGCGCTAGAGCTGCTATGGCACTGAGGTGACAGCAGCGCTATGTATGTTAAAAAAACACACAGTTCTATTTGACACTCGCTTCCTCTGAAACATGAAGCAACATCAGGTCACAAAGTAAGTGTTACACCATTTGTGTGTGTGAGAAAGCGGAAGCTTTCATTAGGGTGGAGAGAAGCGAGCAAGGGGAAGTGTGAACACACATCTCACAATGACAAAGTCACAAGCAGATAAAAAAAAAACACTCTCTTCCCTCCCCGACCTCCGCCATCTTTAATTAGCACTGTCAGCTTACTGCAAACGGCACAGTTATTAACAGAGCTGCACCAAACCCAGCGCAAACAACCTCTACACCCCACACATTCAGCTCGGTACTCACACTACATGATACTACTCTGATACTGTGAGATCAGAGTGTAGCACACAGATCCTTCCCGTCAGTTAAAGAATGAATAACTTTAACTTAAAGGAGGTCTAATTATGCTCCGCTGTTTTTCCCATTTCCCATTTCCTTTAGAGGGTGCTATTCACATTCATTACTCAGGTAGAAGTATAGATACTAGGGTTTAAAAATACTTCTGTAGAAGTTGAAGTATCAATTCAAGCTTTTTACTCCAGTAAAAGTGTAAAAGTACTGCTTTCAAAACTACTTATAGTATAAAAGTAAAAGTAATGTACGAAAAAAAAATCCATTAAGGACAAAAGCTTAGGCCGGACCACAGGGGCCTATAGCACACTAGCCCACCTCCCAGAAAATCATTCTTCTAAAAGCTATAATGACTGTAATGTTATATTAAAATGTTAATGTTGATAAATTTGAGATGCGCTAGGCTTCCTGTTTTAGTCGCATATATGCCCATTGAACATGAATGTAGTTTAGTACAATGTAAATATATTAAAGAAGCATATCTGTGAACTACTGAGCATTAACATGTGTTCCATGGAGCAGAGGACATGATGATTAGTAGGCTATAAGTATTGTAATGGTGCAAAAAGTCAAACTTTAAAAGCATGTTATCAAAAACCTTCACTGGCATGTACAGTGGAGTAACGAGACTATGTTTAAAATGTAAGGAGTAGAAAGTACTGATAATGGAGTGTAAATGTTAGGAGTAGAAGTAAAAAGTCAGCTGAAAAATAATTACTCCAGTAAAGTTTAATTAACCAAAATTTCTTCTCAAGTAAGGTAACAAAGTATTTGTACTTCATAACTTGACACCTCTGAAAATACACGCCAGAGGAGGAATCTCTCTCCCACAGAAAAATGTCTAAACATGTCTTTCACTTTCCATTCGATCCACATACGAGCATTAAGCTGCAAAACCAGCCTGTTTTGAATGAAGTGTTCTTGTGACGTCATAAAGCTCACTTACATCTCTCCACCTGTTCAGCCCAAAGCAGTTAAGCCCCACCCACTCATACTGAAGTTATAAACAGTGTCTAAGCTCTGAGTGATTACAGGGTAACCAATAATGATACATTTAAATGTGTAATTCTCTCCAAGTTTTTTACATTATTTGAACACAGTAGCTGTTACACTGTGTGAAAAATTCACGATGAATGAACCAATAGAAATGCTCCTAAATAACTCCCAATACAACTCCTTTACTTGTTTTACCCTTTCATGTAGAATTAAAACTTTGTAGACACTTGTTTTTCTTTGGACAGCAACAATATACGTATTACATTTTAATTTCAAATTGCAGCTTTCAAATGTAACAATTTAGTAAAAGTTATTAGTACCTTGGTTAAAAGAATTCAGTTAGAGGAACACCATTTGTGTATCTTTGGTTTCTGATGGATTAACTGAAGCACGTATGTTATGGTAATTAAGGAGAAGCTTTCTCAACACCTATTCAGCCCAAAGCAGTTTAGCCCCACCCACTCGTACCGAAGTTATAAACAGTGTTTAATCTCTGAGGGATTACAGGGTATCCAATAAGGAAACATTTAAATGTGTAATTTTTCTGCAAATTGTACTTTTAGTTTGATCACTTTTAGTGTGCAACATATTGAAAAAATATAAGACCCAATATAAAATGTGCCA
>CM038723.1:17874633-18102133 GCA_021613375.1 Megaleporinus macrocephalus | reverse complement strand
TAACTAGTTTATTTCTTATTTAACTAGTTTCTTTCTTATTGTTGTGTAATATTATGGTACTGTTCTGTAAGGCTAAGTAACACCTATATAAGCTAGTCATGACTGACATAACTAATTTATGTAGGGTTATGTCAGTTGTCATGATAAGCTTATGTGTGTGTCTTATTACCAGGACTCTACAGTAAATTGCTACCAATATTATTTACATTCTTGACCCCGTATTTAGACAAAATACTAGGACCAGAGAAAAAGCAGTGAGCTGGGAGTACTAAAAAAGACATTTGTGTAATTTTAAATTAGTTTTATTTCTTATGCTCAAATTTCACATTGATCCACCAGTCGTGTGCTGCTTTCACATGTTTGCAGTAGACAGTGGCAGACTGAATATTCCAGTGTTTCCAGCAGAGCCACAAACGAAAAATTCTGCCACTGCAAGCTCCAACGTTCTGCCTATTTCACTGGTGAGCGACACATTCCATTAAGAGTTATGTTTTCCCGCCTCTTTCCGCCAACCACAGTGGCGGAATAAACCACATGCCGATTATTCTGGGAGGGATGAATGCCAAACGTCTTGCTGTTGGCAAATCCAGTATTATACAACAAAAATAAAAGGATACATAGTAAGCTTCTGCCTTTCTCCACCTTAAATAAAAAAATATACACGGCGAAAACTCTTAAACTTGTTTTTTTTGTTTTTGCCAGTAACGCTGTCCATAGCAACGTTTGCGTGACTTCGTACCGCATTTGGCTGCAAACCATTATGTGGGAAGGAATAACATATACATGGGCATGACTTTGTTATGATTTGGTTGAAAGCAAAGGAGTTAAAGTCTTGAAACAGAAAATAGTCTTGGAAATCTCAGCACTCTCATTGGTCAAACCTTCAGGAGCTGGACTGAAGATTTTGTTAGGTGTCAGATTATCCCATGACATAATTAGGAAAAACCTAATGGTGTTTTTATTTGGATGGGATTTATTTTGTGGGGGAAAGGATCACTGTAGGGAGGTTGATGCTCTGGTTCTGGAGGGTCAGCACAATTTGGTAACACATCTACTAGACTTGCCAATTAACAGATGAGTTGAATCAGGTGTGTTTGAGAAAGAAAATCACCGCTGGACAGTGGACCTACAGGACCAGAGGACTCCTGCCAGAGGCCTTCTGGAAGTTTCAATTAGATGTAAAAAAGGGAAACCACTGCTCAAGGCCAGAGACCTTCAATGAAACATTGACTCTAAACCACAGAACACAAAGCGAAATACATGACAATGTATGTGTTAAGTTTCAATGAAAGCATTTAGAATGTTTTTACAAGCTTCAAATGTCTTCAATCTACCAGAAAATGTTGATGTGCAGCAGCGTCACCTTTGGACTAGCATACTGTTAAAAGTTCAGAAATATTCATATTCATCTGTCACAAGTTAGAAATGTCAATGTTTAATCTAGTGCAGCCAAAAAATATTCATTTGCACCAGCGTTACTTTACTGTTTACATACTAATCAAAATAAACATGCTACATGAGAAATTAGCTATGAATTAACCTTCTATAGCAAAAATTTGCATCATCACAATGGAGAATTTTCTTCTACTCGTTTAACATTAATATCCAGTTACTGGTTCCCCACTGATCCAGACTTTGCATCAACACCAGGCTTTATGCAATACCGTAATACTAACACTTCCTGACTGGTTTATGGCCTGTGTCTACGATTCTTTCCATTCCTGATCATTTCACAGGACCAAATACCTTTTAGGCTCCTCTACTGTGACTATACATCAACACTTAGAAATGTTGTAATGCTTTCTCTGGCAGACTGGCAAACTCTGAAACAACTGTCCCAGCGCAATTTAAAAAGAGGCCTTTGGCTGGTTACAGTTCCTGGTTCAACCTATTCATCCTCCTCCTCCTATTTCACTCATCATACTTTAACACAACTTCTGGAGCTGGCTTTTAATCAATGCTCCAGTTTATCCCAAAGGTGTTCAGTGGGAGCAATGTTAGGGCTCTACGCAGGCCACTGGAGTTCCTCCACATCAAACTTGACATACCATGTCTTTACAGAGCTTGCTGTTTCAAAAACACAGTCATGTTGAAACAGGAAAGCGTTCTTCCCCAAACAGTAGCCAAAGTTGGAAGCATGTAATTGTATATACCGTCTTTGTATGCTGTAGCGCTAACAGTACCCTTCGCCGGAACTAAGGAGCCCAGACCCTGAAAAACAGCCACATATCATTATCCCTCCCCCACCAAACTTTACATTCCGCACTGTTTTTTTTTGTAAGTAGTGTCTCCCGACATCCACCAAACCCGGATTCGTCCATCAAACTGCCAGATAGTGGTGCCGTGCTCTACACCACTGCAGCCAATGCTTAGCACTGTGCATAATGACCTTCGTCTTGTGTGTAGCTGCACGACCATGGAAATATACGGCCCTACTATGTGAGTCTGTGTGGTCTGTGTGGAGTTGTTGTTGCTCCAAGACACTTACATTTTATAATAATAGTACTTACACTTAACAGGAACCGCTCCAGCCAGGTTTCACAACACCTTCGCAACACACACAATGTGGCATCCTATGACAGTGCTACAGTTACAGACACTGAGCTCTTCAGCCAGTGTTTGTCTGTGGAGATTGCATGACTATGTGCTGGCCACACATGCTTTTATATTGAATACATACACATGTATATTGTTTTCCAGTGCCAGTTCCAGAACACAGACACAAAGGTGGGCGTTGCAGCAAAAATATTACTAAGTTACACTGAATGAGCACTATGCTCAGCCATATGAGTTATAATATATTACAACGTCATTAAACCTCCATAGGCAGAGGCTTCATTTGACTTATTTTAATTATGTGGTGTTATAGCTCTTGACAGGTTCTTCTTTAGAAGTAATTGGATTAGCATGATTTCACATGCATTCGGTTTCTATATCCTTAGTCAAAAGCATGCATTAAGTTCCTTTTAACGAGACAGAGCCATTAAGAATCAAACCCTCTTTTCAAAGCAGTCTAGGCAAGAGCCAAGATTACATTTACATATCGCATTTAAAGATCCTATTGGTTGTATAGGAATACTATATGTACAGTGATGACTGTAATACGCTGTGTTGTGGTGTAGCCATTGGGTGAATGGGTGATTTGTTCCTGTGTTTTTTCCCTCTCCTATAATTGTACTATCCGGGGATTCCCACGCACACGTACATTGTCCAGTTCTCCGTTTGAAGGCCACCCCCAGATGTCTGGCAAGGGTGCTGATGTATCCTAATTCTGCCTGAGCATTCCTAATCATGCTCACAGGCTCACTGACATAATCATATCAGGCCGACCAGCTCCAGGACGCATTAGAATGAGCCTCTGATGTAGCCTGAGTGAGGCTATTTTTTCCTCACAGACCCCTCGCAGAGCTCAGAGTTTAATCCCCTGTCTCGCAGACATAATGGTACAGTCTCGTCACTACGGCATGCTATCTGAGACCGACTGTGATGTAATAGGAGGTCAGGAAAGTGTTTCAATGCAAAACATACACTTTTATGGGGATTGACACCATAATTACTGTATATAATTATCTAAATACTGCATTCAACCTGTACTGTATGTATTTTAACCTATTCTCTATGTGCTGCTTACGTGGTGTCTGGTCAGCACCGGACCTTTTGGTTTCTATTGTAAGTGTGCTTTTACAGGCTTTGAATTCTAAATCTAGAGCATTTACTGTCCATGGTAATCAAGCTTTTTGCTAAAGACGCATCAGATAATCTGAAAATAATCTCAATTAATAAGATACGATGATCTTAATGTCTTATTAAGCTATGAAGTTATGTAAATGACTCAGGATTACTCAGCCAGGAGGTGAAAAACATGCTAAAAAATATGTTGTCTGTGTGCTGATGCAAGTCATCCTGTAAAGCCCAAAATAATAGTTTAGAAATCAGAAGTGCCAGGTTGGACTTGTTGGGAGTTTTTCAGACCATGCTGTACATCTTCATGTATAAACATGACATAGAATCATCTTCTGAGGAAGTGGTCCCCCCAACAATATCTTGCCAAATTTGGCCACAGAACAAAATTTCAATGTCATGCATGGAAGCGGGCAGTTAACCAATCTAGTGCAGACAGGAGCAGGACAACATATACATGAAGAAAAAAAATATTCATTCATTCATCATCTAAGCCTTCTGGGTTGCAGGAGGTGCTGTAGCCTATGCCAGCACTCACTGAGTGAAAAGCAGGAAATACCCCGGACAGGTCAGCAGTTCATTACTGGACAGACACAAAGACTGTCCTGGAGGAAACACAGAGAGAACAAACTTCATACAGAAAGGGGTCCGCTCGCCCGGCTGGGGAATCACACCCAGACCCGTCTTGCTATGAGGCTAAAGCACAGAAAAAAATAGTTAATTATAAAATTATAAACTCAAAATAATTCCAAATAGTTTTGAAGCTGATCGACACATGAATAGTATTACTGTTCTACAGAGTCTTTAAAACTGTACTTTCTGTGAAATTGTGTAACAGAGCTCAGGTGAACCTGCACAGCAAGTACTCTTTCATATTCATGCACTTTCAATGAAGCACAGCGCATGACGGTAAACAGCAAGTTACAAAACTTCTGGTCGGAGGTGTCACGACTGCATCACTACAATATTATTACAGGTATAGGCCTACCTATAGCTATAGAGGCAATATGCCTCAGCTGTGGAGAGAGATCTAAAGACTGGCCAGTACACCATAATAAAGCTGACTAAAGCTAAGCCTGACATACGGCATTCATTTTCACTCCTGATTATTTCAAGCAGATGCTGAAGAAGATTAGATATAAGACAATCCACTCGCATAGGAAACATTTAAAGAAAATAAAACATATAAATAACATGAATTCTTTAAGAAAAGAGCTGCACCCTTGCTTCAAATCTGCAAACATCCACAGGTGTTTCTGTCCATCTTTCCACTGTGAGAAGACAACTCAGTGCTCTGAGCCTGAAAGGATGGGCACCTGTCAGGAAGGCATTACTGATAAAAAGGAAACAGACTGGACAGAGCCAAGACTCATATCATTAAATGTGCTTGAGAGTATTTGCATTGTGAGAAGCGGACAACGCAATTCATTTCTAAGAACTTTGACCAGCCAAATCCCAGAGGCTTCTGTGTAATCTTTTTGTTTTCTTTTTTTTATTATATTTTTTATTTGTGGACAGATGCAAGTACCAGATTATTACCTTATCTATAAACATTCCACATTTTCATTAAAACATTACAAAAATAATAAATAAACAATACAAATACAAACAAATACAAATACAAACAAACAAACATTTACAACATAACAAAAATAAAATTAAAACAGGAGGTTTCAAAAGAGATTATTTCCATCCCTCATGCAATCTTTAGTTTACCATTACATAAAAAATAAGATAAATATAAAGAAATGTGTTACAGATTCACTTCTATTTTCCTAAAAGTTATTACTAGAATTTATACAGTTAGGAAGTTGGGAGCTAGTTCGTGGGCAGTGCTTTAAATTTATTAAAACACATAATTATTGGATCTCATGTTTTATGAAATTTTTCCAATACCATTACAGATGAGAACATAATCTCCTATTCTTAAAGTTCAAAAACAGCCTCAGATCACAGAGCCACTGCAAAGCCTTTGGGACGTAAGGTGATTTCCAGTTCGTCAATATTCTTTGTCTAGCTAGGAGGGATGCGAAGGCCAAGGTCTCCCTGATCCTATTAGGGATTTTTAAATGTGTCTCAGTCTCCCCAAATATACACCGTTCAAAACTAAATTCCAGTTCTAATGCTACTGACAAACAGTTAGTAACAGTTGACCAAAAGCTTGATAGTGCTGTACGTGTCCATGTGCGTGAGGTCAGAATGTCCATGAGGTCAGAACTAGCTGAGAAATCATTTATTTTTAACAGAGTATGTCAAGTATTGGATGGCATAAGTGTAGGGGTCTGTGGGCAGGAGCGTGCACAAACGTCAACAGGACCAAAGTTGCTGGTTTTTAGCGTGCGACAAATTCTAGCAGGAGCTATATTAAAACATCTGCCCACTCAGATCTCTAGTCTGACAGACAGTCAGTGTTAGAAAATGTTACTCGCACATTTTGTGCAATTACACATTTCAAGCAGTGAAGTTTCTAAATCCTCAAATAAATTAAAATCGCTCTTCAAAGCCTGATATTGAACCTTAAACTCAAAAGTCAAACACCACACCATTAAAACAGATGACTATCTGAGTCAAAAAGGTCCGGCTCGACGTTTCAAAGTAAAATCAACATCCAATCAACAATAAAGGATACTTCACTTTCATTCTTCACCAAGTTTTGACTGACCTACGATAATATCTTAATTGTTGTGTTAAAGATGCGCGTGCTGACGTTATCAAGTACGCTACTGACCGTGAAAAAACAACAATGAAAACACCTCAACTCCACGCGCTCACTACTGCATGCTTCAGTACAGGCTGCTGTGCGTGCTCATTGAGAGTGCCTATGCTGCTAGCATAGGTTAAAGCTAGCATAGCTGTCTAAACCACACACCTAAAGATGAAAATAAGTGAACACACTGCACCAGAGGAAGAAACTCAGACATCACCAGCCTCGCAGTCTACCGCCCTAGATTTAACTCCTAGACGAGGATCATCTTCACTCGCGTGGAGCTGGTTTGGATCTGAAAAGACTGGCGTTGCTCAAAAGATTGCAGACTTTGTTAGAAAGCAGTTGTTAAAGATCGCTCGGCAACCAACCTGCTCCATCATCTCCAAACAAACCACCGCACAGTTTGAGGAGTATGACGAGCTTCGGGAGCGCGCTGTCCAAGACAGACCTAAACACACACTCAGCAAACTTCAGCCGAGTCATTCACTAAAAAATCGCCTTCGCCCCCCGTGACCCTGACTAGCGGGATAAAGCAGGAGATGATGTACGGGTAGATAATAATATCCTTTAACAAGTGGAAGCTAGTAACATAAAAGACAAAATATTGTTTATTAACCACAACATTACAGAAAATATCGAGATATTAGTTTTTGTCAATACTGCACATCCCTAGTTCCACCAGAAAAGTTTCCATATCCCTGAATCTTACGTAGGGCTTTTTAGAATATCATAAAGGTGGGACTGATAATGAAACATGCTTTTTGTTAAACAACAAAAATCCTTGAGTATAAAAGAGAAAAAGAGAATACAGCACACAAGCATCTGTGCGCAAGCACACATTAGCAGACTAGTACGACAAATCAATCAGACTGCCATTAGAAGGTGAATGGAGTCAATACAACGTCAGCATTCGCAGAACCAATAATTTTCAGTTACTGCACAGAGGAGCGCGTCAGATCCGACGCAGCATCACTGACCTTGTTGTCAAGTGACTCACTCCTGAAAAGTGAAGTACTGTGCAAAGGTTTCTCAGTGTGCAGTGTGTGTTTTCTGTTGTGCTGTGTGTGTGTGTGTGTGTGTGTGTGTGTGTTGGGGGGGCTTGTCAGTCCTTGGTAATCAGAATGAAAGGATGGGACAGTAAGCAGTCAATCTTCTGGTTCAGGCAGTCTTTATCTGGGAACAATGGCTTTCCTACATTATTACTGAAAGATGATTCATATCAAGCGCACTAATAGCTCTGTATGTTTCTCTGTTATCAGTGCAGCTATTACAGATAATGGTTCGCCACTGCTTCTGATATTTTTGTCAGATAGGCTCACTGCACAATGGAAACGGGTCTGTAGAATGAAATGCACCGCCTTTTTAAAGGGCCCATATCATGTCATTTAGCTATTTTCTGAAAGAAATATGAGTATGACGTAAACATAATTAATTAATTTTAAAATATATAGACTATTCTCCAACTCACACATTCATAAAAAATATTTTCCAGTGGTGAACCATGATTATTACGGCTACGGCAATTTAGAATTTCAAGCATGTACCATTTAGAGGTAAATGGTTTTAAATGTATTACTTTGAGTTTATGAGACACATATTAGCACATATAGTTTACATTCTAGCAGTTACACAGTGACTCTACTTTCAGTAGCAAGCTCTAGAGCTGCCTGAATGTGACTGCTATCCTTCAAAAATATATCTACCTAGATACCAAGAGACAAACAGTTCCTAACTGGCCAATTTTCCACTGGGCGTCTCACCCTTGTGTTTCCATACAGAACTTGAAATTGGTGAACTTCCCCACTGTGGGACTAATAAAGGTTTATCTTATCTTATCTTATCTTAAACAATGAAACAAGGGTAGCTCTATAATCTTTGAGTTTACAAAGCTATTACGCTCATTTTCAACATCTATCATTTTATTTTTGTGGTCTACTAGAACAGATTTGCATCACTCAATTTCCTCAAAGTAGATTATATTTCTCATACTGCACCTTAGTTTTCATCCCCTCTCTAAAACACTCTAATAGAGCTCCTGCATCCTCCTGGTAAGCCTAGCGTGCTCTGATTGGTCAGCTCAACAACCCTGTTCTTAATGGTCAGCCCCCACAGCAGTTGAAAGCAGTAGCATTGTGTGAAGTCGTGCCAAGCTTGCCAGAAAGCGGGTAGTAAGGATTACGTTACAAGATGACA
Source organism: Megaleporinus macrocephalus (assembly GCA_021613375.1). Taxonomy (NCBI): domain Eukaryota; kingdom Metazoa; phylum Chordata; class Actinopteri; order Characiformes; family Anostomidae; genus Megaleporinus; species Megaleporinus macrocephalus. Next base: position 18,093,552 of record CM038723.1, on the reverse strand, counting down.
TCACCTTGAAACAGAAGGCTGGAATTCCAATGAGGTCATTGGAATGTCTGGTATGTACTTTGCAGTTCACAGCTTTGCAGACCGTTTACATGTACAAAAAGCTATAACACACTATAAGCAGGGGAAAAAACAATATAGGCCCCCGTTATATACGAGCATGGTTCTATCAAATCTATATAGAACCATATATAGAACTAACATACACTGCTGAAAGACATAGCAGTCTGAGAAACAGGAACAGAATCGACTAGAGTTCTGATTGGTATGTGTTATAGCTAGATTATTGTTGTAGTCTTTTACTATTTTTTGTTTTCTGGTGTCTTTAGTTTAGTTTGTCCAATTTATATATTTACATTTAGACGTTGGTTGCATCCAGTAGATCGTGTATAGTATAATGAACCTAAACTCATTTAATGCAGCTGTATATAAAACAACAGACATGTATTGTTTAGTTCCCAGGAATCATTAGGCCTTCTCTAATGAAAACCAGCACTTTGGAATTTTATGACATTGTGTCTTTTCATTTGACTCAATTTGTTTCACACTGCAATTGCTGGAGTGCACAAAATCTACTCATGTGGGTGTCCTTTGTGTTCTCTAATCAGAAACTTGGTAGGGTTTCTGACACACTCTTTCACGCTTGCCTCTATGTTTTTTAAATTAAACTTCAATGAGCCTCATAGTATAAATTCTAACCCCCACTTATATTCTTGGCAAAAGGTACCATCACTCTTATTATGTTGCTGGGGCTCATCAGCCGTTATTAGCAGCAGCAAAAACAATACCAGCCTGTGTGAAGAGTCCACTGTTAAAATAGCCAGCTTATGCAGCTTATGTGCACTGAGAAAAGCTCTGGTGTTGAATTCTCTCATTCAATGCAGATCATCAGAAACTGGTGTGTCCCCACCAGCAGAAAGCCGAACAACAATTCAACTGGAAGTGAAACAAGACCTCCAGCTCATGATTCTAGTAAATGGTGCGCATTTGACTACTTGAGGTTCACACGTATTCAAATGGGTTGAACTAAAGAAAAAAATATAATTAGTGCACACCAAGCAAGGCAGCCGTGAAACCAGCCATAGCTGCAAACATGAGCTGTTTTGAATTCAATCCAATGTCTAGGAGCACCAACAGCTCAGTCACAAAAAAGTGTCAGATCACGCTCACTCCCAGATCAGGACTGCCAGTCACACACTGCAGAAAAATCACCCATTCTCTGTAGCATCACTCACTAAAGCGTCCCAAACAGCATCTGGAAGCAACATCAGTAAGAGAGCTGCACATCTGGAGCTTCACAAAATGAGTTTCCACGACCCAGCGGCTGCACACGAGCCTAAGATCACTCTTCGCACAATGCCAAGCATCGGCTAGGAAAGACTCTGGAGCAGTGAAACTATTCTCTGGAGTGACGCATCACATTTCACTTCATCTGTCAGTCTGATGGACGAATCTGGGTTTGGCAGATGCCAGGAGAACACAGTCTACTGAAATGGCAACAGTAGCGTTTGGAGGAGAGAGGAATAATGGTCTGGAGTTCGGGGTCTAAGTTTTACTGGAGGGTGATGGTAAAGCTACAACATACAAAAACACTTTAGACAATTATAAGCTTTTAAGACTGTTTGCTGCTCCATCATCATTGTACGTCTGATTCGGTGTGGACAAACTCCACCAAACACCTTCAGGATAAACTGGAATGTTAATTGTGAGCCTTGTCTTCTCATTCAACGTCAGTGCCTGACCTCACACATACTTCTTTTGATGGAAAGGGCACTAATTCCCACAGTCAAAGGAGCTCACATACGTCAGGTGTCCACAACATTGACTTACATTGCCATAGTTTATTTACATTTATGACATAATGAAGTTATAAGGAGTGTTTCAGTCTGAACTGTACACAGCGAAGCCAATCAGGAGAGGAGTCATTTACATATAGCAATCTTAAAGGAACAGCAACAAAGGGAGCCTGTTTAATTTCAACCTCAGAGGAAAAAAGAAACCCTTTAATGCTTAGAAGTTGCTAGTGATAAGAAAAGCATGTCATAATGTACTATTTCTCACTCAGCTCATTGTAAAAAGAGGAGGAAATCGTTCGATACTGTGGATTCAAAGCTTTCAATCAATCAAGCGTCCGATTATATGTAAAGGTTATTGTTGGGTGTGCCACCTTGCTCTGTTTCTTCTGCATCTTTTCTTTCTTGATGTAGGAAATGTAATTTCTTCTATAACCAACTACGTAACGTTGTTGCAGTTATATATTTACACAGTAACTACATGGTAATGTAATTTTCATACTTCTAAGAGTTAGTTGCCTTTCAAAATAAATCAAACACAATAAATGCACTTCTTGTTGCCTCATTCTTGCCTCACGCACATGCTGTATCCAAAAAAAGCTTAATTTACTGTGTTCAGTGCGAGAAAGAGTCGTCAACCAGTTTATGTCTTTTGACGTCATGAACCGCGAACAGTGACCTCAGTTTTCTTACCGATCAATAAAAACAGAGACAAGGACATGTCTTTATTCACTCAGCCTGGCCTGATGGAGGAGGAGCCAATCCATAGCCTAGCAACCAGGCCACACAACAGAACACCTACTCCACTCCGGGGGAGAGAGAGAGAGAGAGAGAGAGAGAGAGAGAGGGGAAAAAAAGAAAAAGAAGGTGGAAGAAAAACAGGAGACAGAGTTGCTCAAGCGTTAGACATAATTGCACCCTCGATGAGCCAATCGTACGACGGAGCCTGGAAATAGCGCCTTGGACGGCCAACACCCAGACTGTTGACCACGCCGAGAGGTCAACAAACGCCTTCTGCCTGCACGTCATTGTCTTGTTATAGGAGAACCATGCTGAAGGAGGGAGGAGAGACGAGATAGAAAAGTCCAAAACACTGAGTCATAACCAGAAAAGCGGAGGGAGGGGGCAGAGAGACATAAGACAGACAGACTAGCTCTGTTTTTCTTTATTTTAGAACATTAGGGCATTACCACATCTCAACTTAGCCAATAGCTTGACTGGATTTGGTGGTGGAGGAAGACGAAGTGAGCTGACAGAGAGAGGAAGAAGCAAACCACAGTTCCGCAGTGCAAATGAACTAAAAGAGCTTGTCTCTTCCACCCCCGCGCGCAGAGAGAGGCGTTCAAACGCTTCGCATTACGGCTATTACCGTAGTTTTCTCACAGTTCGTTGACATCACCTGTGTGATTAGCTAACGCAGCGGGTGAGGCTCAGGTAATGGGAACAAGGCCGGACACGCTCACTAACAGTCGCGCATTACAACACAGTGATGTTAAGACCAGTGCTGTAACTATAGAGCCCAGTGCTCACCCTCTTATACAAAAATAAACTTAACTGAATAAAATACCATTCAAAATCACTCATTACCACAACCCCTTCACCAAGCTGGCATTTTTACAGAGACAGTACAGTAACAGTACAGAGTACAGAGTAACAGTACATTATCAGTACATTATAACAAGAGTAAACTGCAGAGAAGGTGGAGTAAGCGTTCAGGACAATAACACTGTGATGTTGATTATTAAAATATACTGAATTACCAAATAGTTAACCAGTATTCCCCCACAACGATGAGTCAAGGTATATAAAAACTGATAATTGTATTAACTTCTATAAAAGAGAATTTTATTAATTTATTTCAAATTTGACCACTACATTAACACAGCTCAAGTCAGGGAAAAGAGAGAGACGGGAGAGAGGCTGAAGGAGAAAAATTAACCTACGGACAAAAACTTTTTCAACTAAATAAAACAACAGCAACAACAAAATCACAACTGTTAACTGGGGGTTTAGGGTTCAAGACAGTCACTCCCAATAAACAGCATTCTATACATTTAGACTTCTACATATACTTACCTTATTACTGTGTCAATTAATGCCTTCGCTCACACAGAAAGCATAAATAGATTAATTAAGCCTGTAAATAAATAAAAAACACTAGCTAAAAATAATTATATTAATCATGATATTAATAACAGTTTATTTATAGAGCTGTATGTGACAGCTCAAAGTACTTTGTAGACAAGTAACTTGTGAAAATTCAATTCAAAAGTGATGACACTCAAATTAATGCAACAACACTGTGTTTATTTTTTTAAAGAATTATTCTTATCAACCACCATCAATAAGTTTTTGTCCACAAGTGCACACCTACATTTTAGAAGTGTCCCACATGACCACATGGTGAGAATTCAGATCCCGTTGGTTTGAACGGTGTCTAAAGGTTTGAACGTCTCTGTTTAACATTAAGAACTGTCGCTACTGAAACATATAAAAATATAATATTTTCTATAATAAGTTTTTTTTTATTTTATACATGTGTATCTATTCAGAGCTGCTTTTGGCATACATTCTTGAGTTTGGCTCAAAATCAGCTAAAATTGTCACTCCTGGAGCAGTCACATGTTTCAGGGTCATCATTACCGTACTGGTTGTGACCAAATACAACTTTCAGCCATTTGTAGTAATGACATAAACACAATAATTCAAAGCAAATGATCAAATAAAATATATATAGCTCTGTGTTGAAGACATTTCTTTTTAAGTGAAATGCAAGTAATGAGTGATTTTTATTAAATATGAAGAAAAATGGTTTTGTTCTAATAATAATAAAACATTTTATTTCATAGGCGCCTTTCTGTCACTCAAGGACACCTTACAAAAATACAAAATAGCAAACAATAATTAGATAATAAAAACAAGAATATACAACATTAAAAAAGTTCAATCAAATGGAAAAGGCAGTCTTGAACAGATGGGTTTTGAGTGTGGACTTGAATTGTGAAAGTGAGTTTATATTCCTTATGTGAGATGGTAGAGAATTTCAGAGCTGGTAGTGAGACGAGCAGAGGGGACAGTCAAATGAATGGAAGAGGATGATCTAAGGGTGTGAGAGGGAGTAGAAACGTGAAAAACATTGGAAAGATATAGTGAAGAGAGATTTTGTTTTAAAACGTTCTATACAAGCAACATTAAAACATCTAAGATACATAAACATTGTGTTTAGTTTGTCAATCGGATGTTTTTATCTTGAAATCTTGATGAGACAAGAACTAATCTGCACAAAGTTGTGGTGTAAGTGGTCCAGTTAGGACAGCCTATCACCACCCACGCTATGGGTTCCAGGGCAATTGGCCCATCTTCAGCTGCTGCTAGTTATGATACTGTTCAACGTTATGAGAGATCATTAGCAGAAAAACAAGATGTTCAGTGGAAGTTGTTATTGCCTTACAGACTTTATTAACCTTAGAAATACTGGCGTTCCTGAGACTTCAGATCATCATGGAACCTCATGACGCTATACTAAAATTCGAGAATGCGTCCAGAACTGTTGGAGAACACAAAATAAACAACACAGTGTTTGTTCAAGTTGAGTAAAGGAGAGATACATTCCTTATAAAAGAATTACTTCACAGTAAGCAAAGTACGATACCATCAGCTAACGTTACAACGAGTGTCAACACGATGGATGGGTGAAAATATCCACAGCATAAACGCTAGCTTAGTCGTATTCAGTTGGAGCTTACCACGTTGTCACGCTGAAGTCATGAACTGCTTTCAGAGTAACATTAATCAGTAGTGCTGATAAGCTGGTATATACCTCCATAAGTTTATTCCTTTATCTCTCCTAAATGCACAAACCCATTTTTCCTCTTCTACATTTAATTCAAAACCAAGACCATGGTATGGGGTTAAAGGTAGTGTGTCAAAGGTCATGTACACTTCTGTGGTGCACAAAAGTACAATGAGCTACTAGAGCAACACATTCTGCCTTCATGAAGAATATTTTTCTGGAACGTCCTGCATTTTTTAAAAAAAGAAGATGGCTGTGGAAGAAGAAGATACAGGACTGGCCTGCCTGCAGTCCTCACCTGCCCCAGGTAGAGAACAACAAGACAACTCCATACCGCTGTACACCTAAAGACGTGTTTGCAGAATGGGACCCAAAACACCTAAAACTAGAGATGGAAGAATCGTTTGGCTATGTATCAGTATCGGCCGATTTTTAATTAAAATATGCGATCGGTGATCGGCTGATATTTTCCCAATTTAGCCAATCCCGAGAGCCGATCGATGGCGTTAAACAAGTGAGCTTAATTTCTGTAGCGTTTCATTCAGGAAGAGGAAAACCCCCTCCGGCCAGCTCCCTGCAATTCCTATCTGAACCGCTAGGTGGAAATACACACCCTTTCGTTTCCCACAGACTGACTGAAGCAGCGGTGTGGAGAGAAAAGCATGCGCTGATAAAAAACATGTCGTCCGTCTGGCAGTGTTTTACCGCATGTGACGCAAATTCATCCAGGACCTTTTTAAATTAGTAAAATCAGCGTGTTTTGTTGAGGAACCAAGACAAAGATATTTACCACTACTAATCTGATAGAGCAGTGAATACAGTGAGTATCAGCAAACAGCAGAGCTAGCACGCACAGCTAGTACAAAACAAACAACCCAGAACACCGTGCAGACCAGATCTGACCGGTACGAACAGAACAGCAGCAACAATTCAAGATCTACATTTAATGATTACAGATTGTCGTTTAAAATAACAGAGTCTGTGTTTAATGACTGCAGTTTTTACTGCATGTATTTAATGAGCTTTTTTCATTTTAAATTGAGGGTCTAAATGTAATGATTATAGTATTGGGGATATTTGTTTGATTTACTTTGTTTATTTACTGTTTTGTTAAAAATATCATGCTGTTTCATATGAGCTTGTTAAAAATAGTAATAAACCAGTTTAGATCATGTTTCATCCGTCAGTGTCCTCGTGCCACAAAGGCAGCATTGCAAAGCAGCTTTTTTTGGAATGTGCTGCAGGCCTGAAAAGCAGGAGTGGACGTATATTAACAAATTCAATGTTGACCGACAAAACGTGAAATTTCTTGGATTCAAACTTTCTACAATAAATTCAGAAAGCCAAAGTAAAGGTAAGAAACAACGTTTTTTTTCTCCATACTGTCCCGTCTCTTTCTGATTTGGGGTGGTATTTCCCTTCCTCGTTAAAATGATGTAGCTGCTGCACGTATTAAGATTCCAGTAGGAAGTTAATGTCGAGCTCGAGCAGGAAAAAAGCCAGTTATAGAGGAGGAGGAGAAGGTGAGCAGTGATAAACATTGACATGACGTTAACTGAGGTTACTGAACATTATCATTGTTAGTAGAATACTGTCAATATTCTATCAGATTTAAGAAAAACTTGCATTAGTTATTTTTAATCTCTATCTAGCCACCTTGTTTATCTCAGGATAACATATAAATAATAAGTAACACTAACAGATAAGAGTTAGAAAAAAAACGATGAAAAGCTATTGAAAAAAAAGTTATGCTGCATGAAGGCAATGCTGTGTGTGTATAGTAGCAGGAATACAGCAGAGTTGAGGGTGGACTGGTCTGCACCATAACTTCCCGTCTGAAACAAGTCCTACTCGATTCCTGGCTCCACCCCAGCAAAGAAAACAGCAAGACGACTCTACGGTGTGACCACAGCTTAAGAGTAACTTTAGTCGTAAAAGGTTGTAGGTAGCTGAGGTTGTAGGCCAGGGGGCGACAACTCAAATGCTAAGAAGAGATGTTTTGTCCTGTTTAACTAAAATCCCTAAATCTTTGAGAGCTACAACATTGTATGTCCATAGTGTTGTTGTAATGTTTTAACATCTGTAAACTGTCTCTGAGTTAATGTCTAAAAAATAAAACAGAACATTATAAAAAGAAGTAAATTGTGTAGCTTTCTTTCATGCTTTTCTTTTATGCTACAATATAAACGTTAATGCAAACTTTAGCTCAGTTATAGTCACTTGTCTAGTGTCTCTAGCAGGTCCTGTAGGACACTTTCTGCAAAATTGGAGGTTACTTGTAAAATCCCTCACAATGTTTGACTTTTTATACGGCTCAAGTCCGTTTATCATTAATCAGACACTTATTCAGATTTTCACAGTCCAGCTTTAATGATGCCTGAGGCGATGGAATGTAACTGCTACACTATTTAAGGTGGAACGGGGAAATTCTAACAAGACTGGTAAATAAGAAGTCGACGTCAGTTTTGCTACTTTTTGTTAAAAGTTTTTTGTTGCAAATTAACCATATTAGGAAATTAGCTGGAGTGCTTAGAACTGTAAATGAATCTACCCATTTGGCTCTATATTCTCAATATTCGTCTTGAATCATACTGCTGACCCAGTGGCTAGAACATTAACTTAGCTAGCTAGCAATATTAAAACATTACACATTAATATTTGCCTTTAAAAAACACCCACCACAAACATTGTTTGTAATTAATACATTTTGCATTACAACAAAAACAGTACATGAGTTTCTCAACAGGTTACAAAGAATTTTTGCCAACCTTGCAGCTGCAGCAACAAAACAAAGCCTTTCTGGCAGAAATAGACAGACTGTAGTTTGTTTAGCTGAATACTAAACACTGGATCTAGCAACAACTACAAAACCACAACTTTAAACATATTTGGATCATCTGCACATGGTAAATCACTATGTAGACACCATTCTTTACTATAAATATATTAGACCGATAATATGCTCAGCTACACAAAAAAAAACTATAAAATTCATGTAATTATTTAAGAAATGCTGCTTAGTTCGCTTATAGGAAGGAACAAAACTGTCTCAGTGTATTCCTTGTCCAGAGTAATGCATTCTGAAATAGAGCTCAGTGAACTCGAAACGTTCTTGTGCACTCAAAGACCTATATTTAGATTTTATTAGCAATATTGAATTCTGCTGGAGATGCTTTCAGCTTAACATGGATGCAGTGTCAGAGATATCTGGCTGAAAGAGAAATTAAAGTAAAGCTGTAGCCTGACTGCCCAGGGCTTTAAATGGACAAGGTTATTGTTAAAAGTACAGTCTGTGAGAGGTTGCGGGTTATTTCTCAGAAAAATCTACGTGCATTTCTAACAAAACCTCCAGTATAACATTTTTATATGCCACTCTTTTGTGTGCAACTTCTATTTATTTGCTGAGTTTAAAATAAAACAAAATATAAATTGTGCATAGGCCAATATGTTAAACCAAAGTCTTTGAAGGAAAGTCTACTCACTTGGTAGCCATCTCTGCAACGCTGCCCATCAGTTATTTGTCTAGTCACACAAAGCAAGAGTTCTATGCATCTATGTTTTATGCAATACTATTTGTTTATATAATCGCTGCTATCCTTTATGTTATTATATTTCAGTTATTTAGTATATGTATATATATTTTATTTGGCTTTATTTTATTTTGTTTATTTATTGCTGTTATGTTTGCACTGTTTTTACTACAAATATGTAATGCTGCTGTAGAGTAACATTTTCAATATATACATACATATAGAAGTCTACGTCAGTTTTGGCACTTTTTGTTAAAAATCTTTTGTTCGAATTTTTGCCAACCTTGCAGCTGCAGCAACAAAACAAAGCCTTTCTGGCAGAAATAGACAGACTGTAGTTTGTTTAGCTGAATACTAAACACTGGATCTAGCAACAACTACAAAACCACAACTTTAAACATATTTGGATCATCTGCACATGGTAAATCACTATGTAGACACCATTCTTTACTATAAATATATTAGACCTATAATATGCTCAGCTACACAAAAAAAAATATATATAAAATTCATGTAATTATTTAAGAAATGCTGCTTAGTTCGCTTATAGGAAGGAACAAAACTGTCTCAGTGTATTCCCTGTCCAGAGTGTATATATATATATATATATATATATATAAACAATGCACATCAATGAAAAATGTCATAGGCTCTTCAGCTCTCTCATTTGTTTCAGACTGTCTGCAGTCTGACTAAGTTGCTAAATACCATTACAGTAGTGCGTTATTTTCTACACAGCAGCTCTCTGTATTTGTATAAATACCTCTCTGCTGTATTACTTCACTAATTATTCTGAAATGTCTCACGCATGCTCAGAGTACATTAACGCATTCTTAAAACATGAATCTCAAGCTTCAGGTCTACATGGTGGCATCATTACACATTACAATGTAGTGCTTGATCTACCACACAACTCAAACAAACAAATCCTTATCAATCATGTTACATTATTTGCATTAAGCTTCAGTGCTGCAGTGTTGTTCTCCATGTATGCTAGATACTGCATACCCCAGGTAAAGACCAACTATGGTGAAGTCGATCTCAGCATTACTGGAATTCATTCGATTAGGAAGCATTTTAAGTTCTATGCAATCACACATATGACTCAACAAGAGTCCTCTTCCTGCTTTAGAGTGGCTGAAACTAGTTTTACTGTAAGCTGTATGTTATAAGACAGAAAACAGTTACTGACATCTGCTGGCTGAGTGCTGTCTTGCAGTCATGAAGGTGATCAGCCAGTCTAGTCATGACAGAGCTAATCATAGTCTAGCCAACATGACAAGCCAGTCTCTTAAAAGAGTTAAGATCTTCCAAAACGTGTGATGTGTTTGCAGTTCATTTTCAAAATAAGACAGCATTGATAAGACAGAGCACACCTCAGCTGGAACAAGTTCCAATAACCTTCCGGAAAAAACACCTACAGCAGTAATGACATCTTTCTCTGCTATCAGAATCGTGATCCTGTTCCTACTTCATTCCTTAAAATTGTGTTTAACTTGATGTCTTAAGCACAGCAAACTTGGTGAAGTCTTTACTGAAACAGTAATAAGATCATTCCATACTAAATCATTTTCAACACATTTCTATCAGTTTCCAAACAATTAAATGCTGATCTAATTTTGAACAAGTTATATGAAAAGTTTAAATCAGGTTTTCGGTAGTACTGAGACAGCATTGGTTTGTGTTGCCAATGACCTGAAGTCCTTCTATTCTTGTCTTATTGAATCTTAGTGCAGCTTTTGATACTGTGGATCACAAAATTCTGATCCATTGAATAACATCAGGAAAATGTAATATTTCTGGTGGGGTACCACAAGGGTCAGTTCCAGGGCCTTTGCTTTTCTGATTGTGCATGTTACCTCTAGATAAAGTCATTAGGAATTATAATGTAAACTTTCACAGTTACCCTGATTACACGCTATTAAATATTTCTATTCCTTCTGATAATTTACTTTCAGTAGACGGATTTACAAGCTGTGTGTCAGATATTTCTCAGTGGATGTAACAAATGTTTTTACAATTAAAAGTAAGAGTAAACTGAAATACTTAAGAGAAAAAAGCTTTATGACAGACTCTGTTCTTTAATATCAAAGCTGAAGTACATAACCTGGGTGTGATCTTTGACTCTGAGCTCTGTTTCATCTTTCATGTAAACACAGTCACTAAGATGAGAAATATCGCTAAAGTTCAGCCTTTTCAACCTCAGACACTTGTTCATGCATTTGTTACAAGCAACATTGCTTACTATAATGCTTTTCAAACACAATTCCAGTTTCATTAGACTGTCCAGATCAGTGCTTACTTTTAAGGAACAATTAAAAACATATCACTTGTCATTTAAGAAAATTATTATTATCATTATTGTTACTGAGATGAAATAAAGTGTTTTAGAGAGGTCTGAAGTGCTCTGCTCTAGAAGAAGCTGTTCACAGTGAAAAGTGGCACCAGCTGAAGGTGCTTTTTACATACGTTTGGTTATTAGAGTTTCGCCTGAATCATATTTTTATTTGATGAATTTATGGCAAACAGGTACTTATAAGACGTTGTAAATATGAACTAATACTTTACTGTTGTCAACATTATATATTGTGGAGTCCTGACAATGGCTTGTTCAGCCATAGATGCGAGGCCATGTGTAGCAGCAAGTGTGAACAAAGTCCATATAGGAAAGTTTGTTGGCTTAGCGGTCATATGTGCCGGGCAAGATCAGACTCCTACCTCATTAAATGGGGAGAGACCAAAACACTTGAATTAGGTCAAATTACCAATTCATAATCACTGATAAAACCGGGAATAAACCAGGAACACCACAAGGAATGCTGGATACGCAGTATGTTCGTCATAAAACATGTAACTAGTTGGAACTGATAAGGCTGTAGCGCTGTGTAGTGGGATTGTGGTGCTGGTGCCGACCGTCACTGTGCAATGTATGGCTGTTGATAAGCTGCCTGCTGTCCTAGTGGTTCAGTAGCACTGAGCAACGGGCTCCATAGCTGCCGTGTTCAATAAAGCACTATGTTTTCAGCGCCTTCTTGCTCTGCATTGACACAACAATGTGAAAACTCAGAAGACGTGTAGGTTCGCTGGCCATTTGGGTAGTAAACAGAATGGCTATATATGTGTTGCAGACATCTCAAAAGTTGTAATGAAAATTGGCTTAATGCTTACCACTAAAAACCACTGGCTTCCTGTAGGAATACCTGTAGATCCCTTTAGGAAACCAACAAATCTGGAATCAGTCCCAGTACCATTAAAATACTTTAGGAAAACACATAATACTGGGGAACCACCAGAACCTTCTAATAGTTTTTTGAATGTGTTCTGCAAAGTAATGTTACATCAAAATCAACATAAAAAAGTTTACATTTTACATCTTAAAAATTCTCATTAAAAGCATGCTTACAGACTAAAGAGCTGAAACACTTTGGGTAGACGAGGCTTCATGTCACAGGCTTGCACAGACTAATTTGAGCAAGGTGGTCATTTCAGTAGGCTGGCTAAGACAGCAACAGCAATAGATTCAGCTATAACTGCACTGCGTTTGAATAATTAATACATGTAAACATGGATTTGCCTAAAATCAATAACGAATTAATAGTAATGGACAATAAATTATTAATACAGAAGATTACTGTCAGAGGCTCTGGCAGAGTTCACATCCATACTGCAGCCACAGGCTCAAAGACCTCAGGGAGCCTAAATCTGTGTCTCTAATCAAGTTTATACCACAATATACACGTACAAAGCATGTCTTTTAAATATTTTCTCAAAGTCTAATAAACATCTGCTGTATAAACTATTGTCGTCATTTAGCCCATATTAAGAGGCATTTATCTTAATCATGAACAGTTTTCGAAAACTGCCTCTTTTACATAAAGTGGTAATCAAAACTTGTTCCGAAGCTGATACGTTTAGTCCTGTGAAGATTTTCCTCTCAAATAACACTGGCTCCTCTGAATTATGAGGTCATTAAAAAAATCAAAATAAGAATATTGCTAGATGTAAACTAAGTCTACTGCGCACTGAATTGACATCATCAGAGCAAATGCACGCAGACCAGCACACTTGACTGTATGGTGGTGTATTCCCATGTACAGAATGAGGGCATATAAAAAAGGGCTGTTCTACAAGCTATTACTATATTACTATACACTTGTATATACACTATATTACTATATACTTAGTATGGTGCAATGCTGCTGTGATGTTTAAGGTGGAAAAGGCCAATCTGAACAAGAAGCTGGTGGAAAAGAAGCCAACTTCAGCTCTACTGAGGGTCGAAAGTCATGAGAAGGGATGAGGAGGTTGCTCAGTTTCTGCTGGACATGTGGGGAACATTAACATGTTTGTTGCTGTTTCACAGAACCAATAGGTCAGTATTGTTTTGATAGTTAATCACAACAGCTGCACCGTTTAGCTCAGCTGACTTCAGCATTGTATTGCTGGTAGTAATTTTGATAAGGAGATTTGGGTTTTCAAAATATTCTATTTAGGGGTTTTATATAAAGAGCTATGTATAAATATTTGCAATGGTAGGGCATTTTGGAACTGTAGCACAACTCATCAGAACATCAGCCCACTTTACTTTTGTGCAGCTCATCAGTAGCATTCGCTTTCACTTAGCAATATTAGTGTAATGACTCTTTAATGACCTCGTAATTCACAGATTGTATCAAAACATTTCTATTCACCACAGGGAGCCCCATTCATTCTTGCTGCAGAGAAACTGAGTTTAGACCCAGAGTTCTAAATATAAGCAGAATGACACACAGTTTCAGTGGTCTACAGAGGGTACGCACTGATGTCACTTTTCTGTTGGAATAAGTCTCAAAGTCGGACTATGTGGCAAAACAGTAAACAACAAGGCTGCATTTATAAGGGGTATATGGCAAAAGCAATTCAAAAGTAATTAAATACTTAAATTAAATGCAGTTGGACTTCACAGTAAAATCTTAATTCTAGTGTTAATTCTTTAATATTTCTCTGCTCATAGCTTTCAAACCTACAAACTGTCTAAACTTGCTTTGTGGAGTTCCCCAGCTGGGTTTGTTCTAGCTAACACTGTCTAACCACTCCCCCCACCCCACTTTGTAGAACCCGACATCATCAGTAATATTTTATATATATATATGCTTACAAAAACTTTACAATTACATAACACATAAACAGTAATGTAAAAAAAAAACATTTTACCTTAAAATCCAGCAAATCTGACACAAACTGGCAACTGCAAATCCACGTTTCGATGCCTGGAGGCCGGTTCTTTCTGTGAACTGTAGCATAAAACGGAAGTCGGCTACTTACTCAAAAGTTCCCGTTACACCTTAAATGGAGGTGCAGTTACTTTCTGGTGCCTCAAGCGTTACTATAACAGTGATGTCATGTGCATGTATTTTATTCTGCTTTATCTATTTCTTCTCTATGTACACTGGGTGGTCCAAAGGTTCTGTAAGCGTTTCCTAACCAATGGGGAGACTGATGTCTCTTGCTCCGCCCACACTAAACTGGTTCAGAGTCAGAGGCTAAACTGTGTCCTAAACTGAAGGCAGCTGTCTCAAAGCTTTGCTGACCACGTTGTCTCGTAGGTCAGTATGTTAGGAGGCAGTGTTCCTCACTGTGTCAGTGCTGCCGTTTTCTGCATTTTTTCCCTAAATGAGGCAGACACAGAGGATTATGGGATATTTAAGGCAGTGATGGATACATCATGGAGGCAGCAGTTTTATACATTTATTAGCTTCTGACATGACCGCGTGCCTTCCTGCTTCAGAAATACTGAACAACACAGATAGAGAATAACCAAAGTCGAGCAAAGTCAACCACCTGGCCTTGTTCATTCCTTTATCCTTACATCAACGTTCATTTGTCCGTTCCTCATTCACAAGTTGCCTCGTCTGACTCGCTACCTCTACAAACACAGTTATGTTATGACAAGCTATTGTTTTGATGCCCACAACGTTGTCACAATGTTGAAATGAAAGTGCTCAGAAAGTTGCCACAATGTTATCTGACAACATTGTGACAACATTGCAGCAACGTTGACAGTATGTTGTCACAACTCCTAGTGTTCTTGGGATCCATTATAATTGAATAGAACGCTATGGAATTTTTCTAAATTGCCAACAGATAATCATAATAACACAAAACACAATTATCTAATAGTGACGTTGTGATAACCAACTTCAGACAAAGTAAACCACCTCTGTTTTTTAACAATGTTATAGCAACGTTGGAAGAAAGCAGATGACGTTGTGACAACATTGTGACTGTTTTCAACCAGTTGTGGTCACATAAAAAAGATAAATAATAACGTCTTGTATGACGGAGCAGGCAAGCAGTGTTGGACAAATAGATGTCAATCAAGCTGCTCACTAGCCACGCCCACACAGGTCTGACCGGCAGTTTTAGGCCACGTTCATCATATTTATATCTATATACTATACAGAATGTTCATTCACTCTTTCCTAACGCTCAGGTTTAGTATCATACAAACATATAATCATTTACGCTGTGTTCGCTGAGACTTTGCGGAATAAGAGTAGACGAGGCTTCATGTCACGGCCTAGCACGTGCTGCTAAACAAAACCAACTGAAAGCACCTTGGTGGAAGTATTTGTTAGGAGCTCGTTGAAATATTGGTTACAGCACACACCTTTATATTCTGGGTAAAACTGTGCTCCTGTGGGAAGGATTTCAACTAACTTTTGGACTTTTCAGCGTAGCGTCCCGATTTATCTCGATGGGTGCTGGAATGTTCGGTTCAGTTCAGCGAACCGATTCTCTTCAACAATTCGCTTAACTGATTCAGTGATTCATACGCCAAGTTCAGTTAATTGACATCTCACTGAATGGCTGGGTCTCGTATGGCTCGCTAGCTGGCACTTGTTTTAAATTCAAAAGAAGCAACAATAAAATGTGAGTTGCATGTAAAAGTTAAGAAAAAAACAACTTATCATTTACTGCATTTGCACAATTTATCCGAATACTTCATGCTGTTTGACCGTTCGCTTCTATACTCCGCCAAAACAGTACTATGTGTGTGTATATGACAAAAACTTTGTCCACTTTGAACAATTCAGAAACATTTAACATTAAACTAGTTTTTACATTTTTTTTATTTGTTTACCTGTAACCCTCTAATTTAGAAAAATCGACGGAGTTCACCTTTAAGAACAATAGCATTCTCGTATATTCCATTAGAACATTAACGATGTTTCCTTGCAGAATTCCTCCAAGAAAATGCACTTTTGGTTTCCAGCTCAGGAAATAGAACACAGTGGAGATATGTCAGTTTGAACGTTACGCAGGACATTAAAAGTGTTCAAAAAGTGCAATGCCTTAATGTGAACTTTTATTTTTAAACTTTGTTGAGGAGCAACAAATATAATATAAGCCTCAGCTCTGTAGAGGACGAAGGGAATATCTCTTTCTTTTCATATATACCTTTCATATATACTTCTAGTGAACGAGTCGGACTTCAATAGTTTTGATGCAACGCCAGCGCAAAATCGTGATCTACATATCATCGGCATCAAAAACCGGCGAGCAGCATTATTTGCAGATCAGCGAATTGGGCTAGTCCCGCGATGTTTACCTGCGCGTCTCTCCTGTCTCGCGAGATGTGTCGAGCGCTCTCCGCTTGTGAGAGTTCCAGCCATCCGCCATCACCGTGGCCGAGCACACAAAACATTTGAGAGTAGTAACAGGCGGAGG
Source organism: Megaleporinus macrocephalus (assembly GCA_021613375.1). Lineage (NCBI taxonomy): Eukaryota > Metazoa > Chordata > Actinopteri > Characiformes > Anostomidae > Megaleporinus > Megaleporinus macrocephalus. The sequence continues at coordinate 18,076,729 of CM038723.1, read as the reverse complement.
AGGCGGAGGTTTGACAACAAGGTGTACAGAGCGAGGGAGAGAGGGGGACTCGGGCCTTGGGGAAGGGTCTAGCGAGGACCCATAGTAACAACTTTGCAGGTGTCCCGCTGATAACCCACACGGCGTTTCATGTTTGAGGAGAGTCCGCACACTCAGTGAACTAAACATGTCTAATCTGAGCAAAGGCGGCACCAAGAAGGACACCAAGATGAGGATACGAGCTTTTCCTGTAAGTAGTAGTCCGGTAATGACAACACAGGGCTGGGAAAGCGAAACTGTGTAAAATATTATGTGTAATTATCGCTTTGGACAGCGCTAGCGTTTTTAATGCTGTACTGTTTCTGGTGTGGGCAGACCTTCGCTAGCTGGTCAGCTAACGTAGTCAAAAGTCTGTTTCTATTAGTCGGCCCACTCTGACCGCTGATTAAAAACACAATAACAGCTCTCGCAGGGCCAGATTGTAGCTGTAGCACAGTCTGTAAACGCAGTGACCCGCTCAGCAGCCTGGCCAACGTTTGCGCGCTAACGTTACCTAAAACTTTTTTGTGGCTAGCATGTCAGTTGTTCCCCAGTTGGTATTGAACGCAGCTTAATAACATTAGCCAGCTAGCTAAAATTAGCCTGTTGGTGGCCTTACAGTAAGCAGCTGCTAAATCCGGCTGGCTACTTTCCTGCTAGTTTTCACACTCACGCAGTTAGACAACCCAGGCTGTTTTATTAGAATGGTTACCTGCAGCCGCCCTGTTTACTGTTGGTAACGAAAGATAAGTAGACACATAGCTTGCTTAGCTGGCTTAGTTCTTCGTCGTCTGGTTTGTTAGCATATTAGCCGTAGCTGCTGCTTTCGAGCTCGGATCAGTTTTTCCTCAGCTCACTAGACTGTGGGGTGAAACAGAAGGAAAGTCAATAATTTCTTTTAGACATATACGTTCTAACTATACACATAGTGTAGCACCGGCTCTTATCAGGACGGAATATGGCTGCCATGAAAGCTAGTCATAAATATTTCCAGACAAATTGCTGCAGACGAGTATGTAGGTCAAGGTATGGTTTTACCAGACTGGCGACACAGGCGATCTTTTTATGTGCCACCGTGAATTAGACCACACATGTGTTGGTGATACTAGTGCCATGTCAGTCATTAGTTTTGCACACCTGTGTCTGTTTTGTCACACGCATTATGAGGTATAGGCTTCTGAATTTTGCTGTTATTGCCTCAGTCCTTTACAGAACTCGTATTCTACCTTTTCCCCTCATGAAGTGTAAAGTGGCATAAAAAGAGGCATAGTTCGTTTTTACATGGCTTCTCTTTATACCTCAGAATGGAAGAGGTGTGTTGGTGTGTGAATAAGACTAATAAGCAAGTCTGTCTTCTGATCGTCACTTTGTTTTAGTACCTCATTTGAAAACGAATCTGGGCTGAAACTCTGCTTGCAGTGTCTGTAAATCAGTGGAGCTGAAACTTCTGTGCTATTGTATAGTCATATATATTTAAAAATTAGTTTTCATGTCTTGAGTTCAGTTTGAACTGTTTGTACAGCTTAGCTTCTGTGTATGGACTGGTGAGTTCATATCATACTGTTTCAGCAATGTAAAGAATATTTGGCGACTCCTGATATGAACATCGGGTGTTCATGCGTTGACTTGTATATCTTAGAACAGAGTAAATGTCCAATGTTATGAAAGTGTGACATAAATGAAACAGCAATGTTTTGTTTATTGCAACAAACATGACAAATACGCCAAATCCCTTTGCTAGTAGGCCACCATTGTTACACTGAGATGATGTCATATGGTAGCATGGGGAGGATAAGATGGTCAGAAAACTTGTGTCTTGTGTAATGTAGCGCTATAAAGGCTAAATTATGTATTACGAGTTAAATGCAATGTTTAGTTCACTGTTTCTCGCTCAGTGGAGTGACAGAAAGCAACCATTTGATGCAGCTACATTGTTGACAGCCTGCTAGTTAAAATGATTAGTCTATTCTTAAAAATAAATTAAGTATTTGGTTTGGTTTATACAACATATTTGAATGGTATAGAACATGGGCACCATATTGGGGCCTGTAGGTCTAAACAGTAGTCAGGGTTAATATTAATAGGGTAATAGAGGTTGTGGTAAAAGTTATTGCTTGTTCTATAATTCATTTTGATTATAGATTAAGACAGAGATGTGTTTATATGCATGCTCTACTCAACAGTAATGAAAATCTTGGTTTACATGCACACTGCAAGTTAGCAGATGTCAAATGATGAACATGTGTACCACTTTGTGTGTATGTTACCATGTCAACAAGCATCATGTGAATCTGTCTCCACTCTCAAATACAAATCATATCAACACAAAATCATGTGTTTGTAAATGAACACAGAACTGGGATGTCATGACTTTTCATACCATTTCCAATCATCTGCCAAGTGAGCATGGGTCATGTTCATCTTTACTCCAGGCTGAGAATGGCTTCTTGTTTGTCAGCCTCTTAATCAAATGTTTCTTTCCCTCTTGAATACAGCAGCTGTGAAAATGTAATTAGCCAAAGAAGATTTCTCAGTTTGTCAGACCTTGGATAATATTGAGACACAGCACAGTTTTTATCCTAAAAACCACAGCAAAAGGCTAAACAATACATCCTGGGGTCAAATCACAGGGTTACAAATGGATGTGTAAAATATGTTGTATAAACCAAAACAAATACTTTATTTATTATTAAGAATAGATCAATCCTTTAATTAGTAGGCTGCCAGCTTTGTTGCTGCATCAAATGGTCCTCTGTACCACCACATATTAGACATTTACTCTGCTTTAAGACATACAGTCAGCGTTAACTTTAACATGTACAGGCCTGTATCAAGGGTAAACAAATATTCCTTGTGTTATTGATGAATTCCTGGTATAGAATGTGTGTGTTTTTGCTTTGTGAGGCTTACCATTTTAATTCCTTTAGTTTGCTCTGTTGGATAAAGCGAAAACAAAAATGTGTGATTTTCCAAACAAATCCTGATATTTTAAAAACATTGCATGTAGAAACTATAAATATGTTGTGTTTTTGTGTCAGTCTGCTACAGCTTGCACATATTGCTAATTGACACATACAAGTTCTACAGATGCACTTTTACCAAACAAAGTAACAGCCAATAAAAATATTGTTCTGAATTTTTGTGTACCCTGAACATAATTATGGTTTCAGGTTTGGCTGACCAGAAAAATGCTAAGAAACATGTAATACGATTCGTTTTATGCCGTTTTGAGAAACATCTGTGTGTTTGTGTAAACCAGTTTTTGCTCAAACACTTACCTGCACAGTTTGCTATTACAATCATTTAAGTCTTTTAAAGTTTGAAGTTTTACGACTCTGTTTTAGTTCTATTATCAAACACAAGTGTAGAGGTTACTCTGAAAGTTCATAACATAAACAAGAAACCAAACACAAGTTTTCGTACACAATAATTTTTTTTAATAGATGTAAAAATTTATGTTGTACAGGTTGTAGCGTCAGGCTGTGCTAATGCCAACACAGCAAACAAAAAATAAACTAATGTCCCACCCAGCTTATCTTACCTAAACCAAAAATAAAAATATAAAACAAAATTACAAAAAAAACGTACCTACCTAACACAATAAACATGAGAAAACTCAAACACCAAAAAAAGGCACTCAGCCCTGCAGTCTGTAACAGATTTACCTTATAGTTTCCAATCTAAACACAAACAATGTGAACACTATACAATACACACAAGCTGTAGTCGTAGAAGTGTATATTAGCGCAACAGCTAATACACGGAACAACTCTACAGCCATACAGGCTTGAAACAAGAAAAACAGGCAGGCCAAATCAACCAAAAGAAATAACAAGAGAGGGAAAATGAGAGAAACCAAGCACACAGCATGTGGGACCTTTTTTTTATACATGCATCACAACAAGCAAGCAAAGGGGCCAAGAGACCGCCGGTGAATTTCTTCAATGTCGCTTATCACGGCACGTCACCAGTCAGCAGCCAATCAGATACGAGCTAATCACCCAAATCCATTCCAGGTATATTTCCTGCAAAAAGTCACATGATACACGAAGGAAAAGAGAAACGGTTCAGTTGGTCATAACCAGATCAGTTAAATATGACAAATAATTTATAGAACATAACAGAAGCGTAAACCTTTCATCTGCGCACCAGTTTCTCGCTCATGTAGAATGTTAGGAACTTCTGCTATGACACAAATGCAGAACGTTGTGCAGAACATACTTAAACTATTTTTCTATTTAACACATTATTTACAGCATTATGCACCTCATTCAGTCATATATACATTTTCTGACAAGTCTATCCAAACAGAGCGCTATATATGGGCGTATTCTATTCAGATTAAACTGTTAGTTGGGTTATTAGCTAAGTATCATAATGTGTGTCAACGTGGCTGCTGAAACACTTGAAAGGCTTAGTCATGTGCCACAATTTGTCTTGGCACGTTTGGTGCTGTTCACTGTAGAACACTACATCTGTGGCCTCCATAACTCGATAACATGTTTGGATAGAATTATACACAAAGTCAATTGTGATATACTGTGTATGCCATGTTGTAAAATATACAAAGCTTCTTCAGTGTTACAGTGTTTACTAATTGGAATATTGTATAATGTATGTTGCGCAGTCTCGTTTGCTGTGAAAGTCAGTACCTTGGGATTGTGGAAGACGTGAATAACTGTGTCCCTGATGATAAAATATGAACAAAGTCACATGGATTTCCAAATAAGTCAAACCTTCACATTTTTACATTTGGCTTTCAGCTGAATGTCAGCCTGCTTGAGATCAGGTTGGAGCTAGTCTTCATTCCAGCTGTCAGCGGTTGTGCAATGTGTAGATACGGTGGGATTCGGTGTGGATTTGAGTTGAGTAGATGTGACTGGTAGCGTCTGTCATGCATAATGGAGAAAGACATGACTTGCTGCACTGCCTTGTTCTGCTCGGTCTTTGTTCAGTGCTTACTTTGACGGGGAAACAAGTGACTGATTTGAATGCACTTATTTGTCTTCTTTTTCACAATATAAGATTCCTGGCAGCAGTCTAGTGATGGAGCCTCCCCGGTAGACCTCATGGACTGTTTTTTAGAAAATAAGTCTGGATTGGGGCTCAATGTGATTGTGACTTGAGCAGTTTTGAGTGATTTATGTCACAGGCAAGGAAAAGTAAAATAAAAAAAATAAAAAAATACATACATATATATTATGCATAAAAGAATAAGTGAGAAACAATTATTAGTATTTCTTAAAAATGATATATTGTAATCATAATATCAGTGTTTAATCAATGTTTGCATATAGCTGTATTAATTTTACTGCATCATTGTTTATGTAGGAACTGTGTATTTCTTCTCATTTCACTTGCACCCCTGAAAAGCCAGTGTAGAGATTTGCCTCAGAGAGTAGAGCTTCCAGTGCAAGCCAGTAATGAACATTACAGCTACCAGTCAAGATTTGCTGCTATCGATAGTGGATATGTTTAACTGTGATGCTGAATAGATCCAAACCGATTCAGTGCAGTTTAGGGTTTAATTACAGCATGCCTTGTGCCAAAAGCCTGGGAAAGGATTTCAATACATGCTGGATCTAAATGCAATTACTGCTAAATAGAAAATTTTATATTTCAGTACAGGGATCAAGCTATTGCTCACATACTTATGATTGTGTGGTATTGATATTGTCTTCACTTTACTAAACTGATTAGTGAAGAATCGAAATGGGCAGTTATTCACTCTTAACATGCAAGTTTATTAAGTCCAGTTTATTTTTTATCTGTCAACTAAATGCACACACATTGCATTTGAATGCTGCTACTTTGACAAAATGGACAGCTGTTTGAAAGCATTTCACTGTGCGTGAACAGGATGTCAAGACTGTAATGTATAGTGCTTGTTAGGGCTGAACGATTTTGGAAAATAATCTAATTGCAATTTTTTATCTATAACTTGCGATTGCGATTTAAAATGCGATTTTTAAAAATGTCTTCTCAAGTATTTTTCAACAAACAGAAGCAATAAATCAATCTGTTTAATAATAAACAATGTTTAAGGCACAGATAACAATAAAGCAAACAAATCTATGCTTTCCCTTTTCACCATTTGTTTTTTTTAATAGAAAAAACAATAGATATAAAAAAAAAATTAACTTACTGCTCTCCAGCTAGTAACATCATAAAAAAAATAAAGTGCAAAAAACAAAGAGAATCTGCTTTAACCAGCTCGTTATTTTCTGGGAATTCAAACTCAGTGAACACAAAATAAATCTGTTCTTATTAAATCTTTTAGATGTAAAAAAAACCCCTTTGAATAGTAATGTAAACATAATAGTCACTCAGTAACAGCATTCATTTATCTGTGCTGCCATCACCATGTTGGATGCGTTGTCCGTCGTTATGCAGATGTGGTTATCTTCCTGTAGATCCCAGCTGGCAAGCCCCTCTCTCAGGCCAGCTGCAATGTTTTCCCCCGTGTGGTCATCCGGGAAATAGGATGCTTGAAGGCAGCGAGCTTTTAAATTTAAATCTTCATCAATGTAATGAACCGTTAAACTCTGGTATGGCTCCGATGTACGGCTGGACCACAGATCAGTTGTTGTGGCAAAAAACTCCACTGTTTTCAGCTCAGCTGAAACTCTGTTTCGGCATTTTTTATACAGCTCAGGTATAGCAACTTGGCTAAAATATGTGCGTGAGGGCATTTGGTAGCGCATATCCAGTGTGTTTAACAAAGCCATGAAGCCGGGCTTGTTCACTATATTAACGGGCATCATGTCTTTCGCTATGAACTCCGTTACTGCCCGAGTTATTTCAGCGTGCCGCTTCGAATTATGTCCATAAGGAGTTACACTTTCAAACAGTTCGGTCAGTGATCCCTGTCGGCTGGTACTTGGCATATTTGAAGATGCAGCACTGGTCGTTGGCATTTTAGCCTTGCAAATATCATACGAGGCTTTGTGGTGTTTTTTTAAATGCTGAAAAAGGTTTGTAGTGTTACCTCGCGTCGTAGCAACATTAGCAAGGCACGTTTTGCACAGTACCTGACGTTGAGCAGCATCTTCTTTTTTAAAGCCAAAGTAATTCCACACAACTGATGTGCTGCCCCTCTTTGGTATTAGACTTTCAGTTGTGTCAGCTTCTGTCGAGCCTGAAGCCATTGTGCAACATGTTAAAGTGCGCTGTGTTGACTTCACTTCTCCACCTCCCTGCCTCCTGCTCGGGTTTGCTCCGTTCGTCCTCGGCTCGGCTCGGCTCGCCTCGCTCCCAAGTCACGTGACCAGTTTAAATCGCAGCCTGTGCGGTTAGAGAATCGCGTTTTTAAATATCGCGAGATTATCGCAAATGCAATTAATCGTTCAGCCCTAGTGCTTGCTAGTAAAGACGCTAATTGGTTCAGAGGAGAAACTACACCAAAGACTTTCAGTACGACCAGTGTGATGAGCCCTCAAGTGTAGCTTAACTCAACAACCGGACTTGCACAGCTCATGCCTTGCTCAGAAAATATTGTTTTGCTTGCCTATTAGTTTACAGAAAATGTTTGGCTATTAGATTATAGTGTTGGGTTATTAGCTGAGTATCCTAATGTATGTCATTGTGGCTGCTGAAAGACTTTGTCTTGGCGTGTTTGGTGCTGTCCACTGTAGAACACTACATTTGTGGCATTCATAAGTCATTGACATATGTTTGGATAAGGTTATACACAAAGTCAATTGTGACATACTGTGTGTGCCATGTTGTAAAATATACAAAGCTGCTCTGGGTTTAGAGTTTACTAATTGGAATATTGCATAATGTGTGTTTAATTGTGTCCCTGGTGATAAAATATAAACAAAGTCATGTGAATTTTTAGGGCTTGTAAGTTTTAAGTCAGACATTGGTATTTTTTATGAAGAAATTGAAATCAACAATAAAAATTTACGTTTGCTACAAAACCTTAGATCCACAATATGGTAACTGTACAGGAGAGGAAAGAAACTTACTTTAGTTTTAATGTAAAGGAATGGAACTAGACCCCACCCTCAAACAAATAATTTACATTTATCTTAAGTTTGAGACATTTTTTGAGACATCACACAAACTAAAGATGCATAGTATTATTCTGGCAGCAGTGTAGTGGTAGCCTGTAGAAATTCTTACAACCGTGTATACAGTACAGAATGGTTCAAAAGTCAAGAGACTACTCTTAATGAAATATCCAGACCAAGGAATTGTTAAAAAGTAGAAGTTAGTCATTTTGCAGCATCAGGAAAGCACAAGACACAAGACTTGGATATCTAAGAAAATTATATATAAAAACTATTATCAGGACAATTAGTGGTTACTTGTTTATAAAACCAGCAATATTAGAATGCATACAGTGTTGGTATGCACTAAATAATCATTAATAAATAGTGAAATTAGTCAGTCAGTATTGTTTAACCGTTTCATCAGTCATTGCTTCATTATGTTGAATCAGGAGTGTTTGTGATGAATTTGAACAAATCACTGCAGTGGCATCCATGAGAAATCTGGAGCCTTTGTTCTTCGAGCCAACTCACAAGTTGTCCACTGCTTTTTGAAAGCTTGTTACATTTTGCTGCAGAACTGCTTGTTTGCTTGTGTACTGTGTTGTGTTATTTAGATTAGTTTTAGTATTAAGTTTCTCCACCTTTTGTTTTTATTGCAATGAGGAAATCTGCAGGAATATTTTTCCACACCTCCAATAAGTTTCAAAATTGGCCCGTAGCCCGTTTGCTCAGAAATGTGTCATAGCAGGCCTACAACAAATTTCAAACCTGTCATTGACCCAGTTTTAAATCTCTATCCGTAACGCAGTGGGGCTAGTACTAGAGGCTAAAGCATTTGCCAGTATTAGAACACTATTAACACAGTGTTTGACTTTTTCCTTTATTTTGCAGAACTATTGTTTAATGGTTACACCTAAGACTGTGACATTTCTTCTTGTGTTATATTGCGTACGTAAATAACTGATATAATATTAATATATTGTTGCTGTCCAAAGAAAAACAAAGTGTCTTCAAAATGGCAACTTTACAGGAGAAGACAAAAGCATTGACTTTCAATGTAAGTCAATGGAACCAGAATTTTACCAAGCTATTTTGGAGCATTTGTATTGGTATATTCATCATAAATGATTTTGTTCAAATGGAGATGCATGTTTTTCTTTACACAGCGACATCTATGATGAAAGCGTGGTTAGGTTCTATTTGGTCTGGCGTATTGACCCAGTAACCACTTTTCTTATATTTGACAGAGCTGTAGTATGTAGTGGGAAGTGTATTAGTTTGCAATTCTGTAAACATTTTTTTTGTCCTGGCACTCAAAGCCTCGCTTCATGGGCCTTCAGATTAAGGCTAAACCTGTTGCCCTAGTTACGCTTCTGAGAGAAGGCCAGTAGAGTGCACAGCAGACTTTGGCAGCAGGTGCCTGAAGAATGACATTGCACTCAGAGTTTCATGCTGGGTCATGCCTAGTCCATTTACTCCATTCCTACACTCTCGTCTGCTCACTTACTGTTAAAAAGGGATGTCCAAGTTGATGTTCAAGAGCCATTTTAATGGATCTGAAAATCTCAAAATTAACCACATATTAGTTCATTTTGCAGTAGACATAGTTTGAGAGATCAATTGTAGTTCTTCCTGGAATAACTGGAATGAAGCAGTGTAGGTAAATACGCGTCAGACCCAATTACCAATAGTTATATGAGACAGTCATTAATTCTATTCTATTTTTTTTGTTTTGTGCTGATTAACAGTGTGTGCTATTGCAAGCCTGTGAAAGAGAGAGAAGTCCAGCAAGGGTGCTAATGTACAGTTGAAATGTTCCCATCTGTCTTTTGAATAAATTAATGCAAAGTTCTTGGGAATAGATAGCTTATGGCATGTATTGGGACTGGCAGTGTCTTGTTTGTGACACATTACAGCAGTGGTGGTGTTAACACGACTGATTTAACTGGACTGTAAGAGAGTGTGAACAAATATAGGCAATGATTGACATGTAAGACAATAAAGATGCTTCATAGGGGAAAATAGTTTCTGTCATGTAAAAGAGAGCAGTCAGAGAATAGCAAATTTTTCACTGTCTTTGCGTGAGGTTTCCAAGAGTGTGACATATTGTCTGAGCATTTTTCATGGAGCTTGTCGTGATGGTTCAGCAGGGGTTGTACGATTATGAAAATTTAAATGTCACACAGACGCTACCCATGAAAACATTAAAATGTGTTAGTTTTGCAGCTCTTTGTTTTATATTAACAAGACTTTATTAAATGTGAAACCAAGTCTAACGTGCGAGCTGTATGAGAGTTGTGTACTCACTTAAATTTATATTACAACTGACTACAGTATTAAAGCATTGGCTGTGTACTTTACAGTAGTTTCAGTGCAGTCTGGTTAAAAGTCCCCTTTTTAAGTCTTTAGTCTAGTTTCAGTATATTATCGCTATTTTTGTTGATTTCTATCTGTCGTTTACATTGTGGGACAGAATTTCTTGTTCCAGTGACTTGCATTGAAAGTAAAGATTGTTTTTGGAGTTACTTGTTTTTCACTGGACAGCAACGATATAAGCGTAACCTTTACAGGTTTAAGCTGCTAAATTCCTCACAGATCAGATCCAGTTTTAGTCTGCTAAATTCAGCAAATGACATGAATATTGGAACTTGTAGCTCCTGTTATATTCTTATTCCTCACACACTGGTTTAGGCACAGAGGGTAAAAACCCCATATACATTTTGAAATTATGTCCAACGTCTTGACATTTAAACGCTTTTCTTGATAAAATGTTTATCATACTCTACAGACTTCTGCATCTGCATTTTATTTATTTGGCTATTTTTTGCATCCTCTACTTAAAATTTATATTTTATAAGTGATTGTGTATCTGGATCAGCATTGGCATGTATGTATATGAAAAATATCATATAGGATGCCTTGTAGAAAAGTGGTGTGATACATCAAGTCTATTTTACATGAAACTTTTTCATTCGTCTGCCCTTATTGGCTTGCAGCCAGATCTTATCGCAAAACGATTGTACACAAATTTCGTTTGACAGTTTTGTTCCTCGTCAGTTGGCATATCTGTATGATCAAATTCACGTCAGGTTAAAATGCATGTAAATTTGAATGTTATAGTTATGCTGCCCGTCCTGTGAAATGCATGACTGGCAGTTACATAATCACAGTGTTTATCAGGAGTAATAATAATATCAGCAATAACAGTAAAAACTGAACTGCCTATTTACTTTGTACATAGCAAACTTTGAGCTAAAGTGGATGTACCTCTTTTTTGCATGCACGCTCTATAAGGAAGTGCTGCGACTACACATTCCGTTTAAATCTTTTGCTTTCCTGTCCATATCTATAGCCTACCTAGTGCAGTTGAAGCTGGTGTCCCACTGTTTTACTACTCAAGCAGCCAGTGTTGCAGAAAGGAAGTCACACTACATTATCACATCACAATTATGCCTCTTATTTCACATTTCATTTTTCATTTTTTATAATTGAACACTGTAAAGCTGTCTAACCTTTTATAGTGTTTAACCTACACAACCTTGATGTATGCTATATGGACAGAGCTATTGGGAAATACCTCTTAATTATTAAATTCAGGTGTTTCATTCAGTCCCATTGCCACAGATGTACAAAATCAAGCACCTAGCCATGCAGTCTGCCTTTACAGTCATGAATGAAAGAATGGGTCATTCTGAAGAGCTCACTGAATTCAGGCATGATATTGTAATAAGATGTCAGTTGCAAAAAGTCATTTTGTTAATTTTTTTCTTTTCTAAATATTCTATCATCAGCTGTAAGTGGTATAATTGAGAAGCAGAAGCATTCAGGAACCATAGCAACTGAACCACATAGTGGCAGGCCGAGTTGCAGAGTGCTGAGGAGCATAGTATGTAAAAGTCTGAAAAATGTTCTACTGACTAAATAACTGCAGCGTTTCAAACCTTCTCTGGCATTAACATCAGCACAAAAACTGTATGCCAAACTATATGGGGCATGTGTTTCCATAAGCCTTATATTGCCAAGCAGAGGGTGAAGTGGTGTAAAGCAGCACCACTGAACTCTCCAGCAGTGGAAACATTTGCTGTTGAATCAAGCTTGAGTCTGGGTTTGAAAAAAAAAGCCAGGAGAACATTACCTGCCTGACTCCACTGTGTCAAATGTAAAGTTTGGTAAAGAAGAAATAATGCTTTGGACTTGTTTTTCAGTGGTTGGCCTAGATCTCTCAGTTCCACTGAAGGGATATCTAGATGCTTTAGCATACCAAGACGTTTTGGATAATTGAATGCTTCCGACTTTGTGGAAACAGTTTGGTGAAGGCCATTTCCTGTTCCAGCATGATGATGTCCCAGTGCACAAATCAAGAATCCAATCCATAGAGGCTTTTTGGGTTTATTTGTTGTTTAAGAACTTCCCCACTTCTGCCCCACGCAGAGCCCTGACCTCAACTCTGTCAAACAACTTTGGGATGTACTAAAGTGGAGGTTGTGAGCCAGGGCTCATCTCATCCTACATCAGCATCTGACCTCACAACTGCTCTTCTAGGGAAAAAAAAATCCCACAGACCCACTCCAAATGGTTGCAGAGGGTGATCAACTCCATATTAATGCCTATGGGATGTGATAAAAGCTCCTGTAGGTGAAATGTGTAGGTGTCCCTACATATAATTCTGAGGCTGCTTTATTTGAAGTCTAAACTGATTGGCTTACTTTAATTATTTGATGGCTGATTAAATCACTGGAGTTTTGTATTCATTCTCAAAGCCTGTGTGAATCCCGGTTTTATTCTTCAGTGAGTGTAGGCCTGCTTGCTCTTGCTTGGGGGATGTTTGGGTCGTAAAAAACTGGTTTTGGGTTTTGCAAGTTTAAAATATTCAACTGCCTTTCCAGCCAGAAGCGCATACTTCACTCAGTACTTTAGTACTGAACAGTTGCCATGTACAGAATTTAAAAAAGGATGTGTACATCCCTTCTAATTATTGAGTTCAGGTGTTTTAGCCACAACCTTTGCTAAAGAATAGAAAGATATTTTAGACCATGACCTGCTTTTAACTTTGTTGGAACAGTTTGAGGAAGACCCTTTCCTCTTTCAACATGGCTGTGCCCCTGTGAACAAAGCAAGGTCTGTGGTTTGGAGAAACCTCAGTGGACTGCACGGAGCCCTGACCTCAGCCCCACTGAACGCCCTTGGGATGGAACAACGATTGTGTGCCAGGCTTTCTTGTCCAACTTCAGTGCCCAACTTTAGAAATGCTGTTTTGACTAAATGGGCACAAAATGGGCTTGTCACTTGACTGAGATTCTTCAAGCTGAGCAGTTTTAAAAAAGTTTTGTTTGTTTGTTTGCTTGCTTTTTAAATTGTTAATTGTCTGTGTGCATTACAATGGACAATAAAACACATGAGCCTACAAAAACGAACAGGGCGTATAAATTATAAATAGGGGGGAAGCATTAATAAGCTTGTATATTTTAGCGTGTTTATCTGGTGTGTTTTTCATGTAACAAGAGCTTATTTTCAACAGAAATTCATGTGTTTTCCATCTCATGATTCCACAATTTCATATGATATCCATAGGCCGCAATTCACGTCTTTCTTCATGCTCAGTGTCTCTTTTATTAATTTTTAAAGGCTTATAACCATGTTTGTATTTCTCTGTTTCTTAATGTGGTCTAAATAATCACTAAAACTTAGGCCAAAAATTTTCTCATCCCTAAACAATATTGAAAAAGTGCAGAGACTGCAGTTCAGTTACAACCTATCAAATTCCCACAGACACAATAGAAAAGCCTTGCAGTAAAGAGTGGAGGATGTTCTAGCCTTAAATGCATTTTGCATTTAATAGAGAACTTTAAGTATATCTGTAAATATCGTTCACAGTGGAATACAGAGAAGCTCGCTGTTATTTTGTGCTGGACTAACTTTAGTTATGCTGTTTATCATCTCAAACTAGCATCTGGTCAAATAATAAGACCATAATCAGTCCAATGTGTAAGTAGGCTATGTCACAGTGTTTACAGTGAATAAGCGTGTCAGTAGCTGTAGACTTGTTAATTTACCCCACTAACAATAACAACAACTCTGCGAACATACAAAGACTCTTTTACAACTCAGTCAAAAAAAAATCAGTACATGTCAGATGCTTCTTAGTGCAGTTAGAAAATTACATACATGAAAGTTAGTTAACTCTTAGGGTTCCAGGGTAACTGTATTTAATTGTTTTGGTATTGTTATTGTTTACTTGTTTATTATTATAAAGTATTTACATGAAACAGTCTCCGTATGTAGTTATTTTCAGGAAACCCTGTGCTGCTTAAATATGTCATTATTTGAGATATGTGATGTAGATCTTGTTTAATAAAAAAAAAACAAACAATATATACAGTTTTACTTAATCGTCTGAGCTCAAATTGTTTATTTGAAGTGTTTGTGCAAGACTTTTAATGGTAGTTTAATTAATTTGCTTAGTATTGAGTGCGAGTCAAAATTAAGAGAGGGTGAACATGTGTTTTATTGATTTTCTGCTGAGTGCTTAAGCTCTGATAAACAGTAAGACAGACTTTATGTTCAGTATTATAGTTTGAGTTATCTGTTCACCATCTGCTGTTAATTGGTAGAGCTACATTTTATTAAATTTGTAATCTTTGTCATATTTATTGATCACTTAATATGTATTAATATTAAATATGTATTAGAGCCACATTAGTCATTTTAAGGGAAAGACTGAAGTGCACTAGGTCGTTGTGGATTGGAACACTTAAGTTTTTCTGGTCGACGGAAGCACATAGCCTCTCTGAGTCTCAGAATGACAGGATCTGTGGTAATCAGCTGTTTTTGCCTGTAAATCTCTTATCAGCTCAGAGCTCATTGTCAGAGTGTGAGACCCGAGGAGAAGTTCCAGGCCCAGCCTGTGCAGCTGGACACTAAAAGAGGTTTAAATACGGGATTTGAATGGAGTTTTTCAAGCTGGATTACAGGCAGAATCATGGCTGAAGATGGATGAAATCTGTCTGGACTCTGCTGAGCACTGTTGTATGAACCGTTTGACAGTTTTAACCCTTCTGTTGCCAGACCAACAGGTAAAGCAGAGAGCTAATGTAGCAGATTTTTGGCTGGAATACTGTCTAATTGGTGGTCACTATCTGACTTTTGTCAGTGATATAAATGGCTGATGAGTGTTGTAGTGTATGGATCATGTTGCTATTTTAATCCTTTATTTATAAGAGAGAGCTAATATATTGGAACTGAATAGATAGAGAGATACTCATACTCCACTCAATTTATTTATTTACTGATTCCAGAAGGAAATCCAAGGCAAATGTAAAGTCAAGGGAAATGTATTGGGTTAATTCACTCTGATCAGTGAGGGGAGGGCCTGCTGAGTGCTAGTTAGTCTCTCTTGCTTGTGCATGTTTGCATTTTCTACCTCTTTCTGCTAATTCATCTGTTCCACCCACAGGCCAATGCTGTGTGGTGCCTAAAGTTTTTAAATAGTCTATTTTACTGTCTATCTGCTGTGACTGAGTAAACATTGGCTCTGTCATTATGTTAACTAGTGCCACCTGCATTGTAATTTGATATTGTTTACCTCCAAAGTCAGTTCAGCAAGCTAAATATAAGCTAACTTCTTTGACATTAACATTCTGGGTGACACTTGCATGGAAATGTGTTGTTTTGTTTTTTTCCATAATTTATTTATCCAAGCTAGCAAAGCAAACGTTCCACTAACTCTTTTGACATTTTCAACCATGCGGGGCAAAGAAAAGCTTTACTCTTTTAGAAAACTCTTTAAATGCTTCTTAAACTATTTAAATGCTTCTTCCTTTGGGGCTTGTTTGCTTGTGTTTGCAACTTTACAGCATTGTCTGCTTTAAAATAATAACTTGTCGTCTTTAGGAGGATGGTCTTATTAGGCTACTGTATTTCTCTTTAAACATAGTAAATAAATATTCAGTGTAAACAAATAAATAAACATTGCACTTTAAGATTTACTCTCCCAGCAGCTAGAGTGCGTGTAAATAGATGTTTCTTTTAAATAGATATGTTGGCTGCATTGTATGTACAGTAAACATCACCAGACTTTAGACCTCTTCTGTAAACTGGTTTGAACTGTATTTGAGTCCCTGTTAGTTTTGTAAGCTTATGTCTTGTTTTGTTTTGTTATTATAATACACACTGACTAAAAAAGCAGTCCTACAATTCAGTTTTGCTTGGTTGAGAAGGAGTTTTTTTTAGGGACTAGTCCTCATATGTGTAATAAACTCAAGATTAGAGTCTGAGATGTAGAGTAAGTAATTTACAGTATCATTGGTCCAAATTGTACTTTTATTGTCCATCTTTAAATAAGACCTGTGTACAAGCTCTAAGTTAATAAGGAACCAAAGTACTTAACCGCTGAATTTGAAAAGCCCTCTTACACAGGCTGAGGCAGGTCTGCATCCCAGAGGCTTGTTACATGGAGTAGCTAAACAACATGATCTGGCTGTAGCACTCAGCACTGTAGTGCTCATCACACTAAAACCTCTAGTGATTGCCCGGCCTAAAAGCTGCTCAAATCTACAGACAAGTCAGCACAAGTCTTAGTTCTGGCTGAAACTGCATTAGGAACAGTAAGAATAGTGTGAAAACAGTTGCGGGTGACAAGTGAGATGTGGTTATGTGTGATAACGTCTTAACGTATGACACACTTCATGATGCTTACGCTCCTTTAAGTGATTAAATTAGCAGTTTTTCCTCTTTGACTCGTTCAGACAGTCAGAAGTTTTGTATTGGAGCTGCAGAACTAAAATGACTAATCAGTAGTGGTGGCCTCACCAGTCAGCGCTGGTTGATTTCCAAGCATGTGAGTGGAGTGGAGCGGCAGACATTCCCACTCCTCACTTAAAGCCTTTCTGTAATCACTCCACTCCAGCTCCTCTCTGGGTTTTAGCTTTCTCACTTTGCATGTCCACTCCTAATTTCGTTGGTGCCCTTAAAACTTTTTAAACATGCTGTGCTGTGGAGCCCAATCACTTGGGCGTGCTTTTAACATCATCTTAATCGTTCATACAGCAGAATGGACAACGCAATACTGAATCTGTGTAATGTCTGTAGAACTTGCTTACAGTCAGTGAGAATCCCCAGCATTTCAGCAATATTTTATCGCTCATTCTAAATTTAAAGCCTGCAAAACATTTGCAAAAGATTTGTACAGGGTTTTTTTGTTTTTGCGGTCTTTGGTTCACATAACACATGCCCACTGTGGTTTGGTGTGTCATGTTGACAAAAGAAGGCACCTCCCTGCAGAAGACGTACTCTAAAATATCTAGTACAGACTCATACTTAGCCGATCAGTGCTAAGCTAAAATTATTTGTTCCTTATATCGTGTTATCTAGCAATCAAAGAATCCTTTGGCATGAGAGTCAGTGCTGATTTCTAGCCATAGCCAAATGCAGCAGAGTGATGGAAATGTATTATCGAGCATTTATAAATCAATCAAAGACCACTATGGATAATGTGAGGTTGGAATTGTGGTCTGTTCAGCAGAAATTGTGGAATAATGAGGAATACAGCATGTATGTATGCTTAGAATAAGTTGTTAAAGCCTAATTTTCTTTTACTTGAAATATTAAAAAACAGCGTGTAAATCTGCCCACCACCAACATTGTTTTTTAGAGTTTTTAAAAGTTTGAAATGTCGTCAGTCTTTAGATGTTTGCTGAGACCTGGTTTGACCTAGTTTACCAACCACTTCACCACAAGCTTCAGCTTCTCTCTTTTTTTAACCACTAGCATGTTATCACATGGTTTGTTTGTTAGCTAGCAAGCCAGATAGCTCTCTAGAACATATATACAATATATTAATTTCTCTTATTCATAGTTCATCTGGTCTTTTTTTCTATTTTTGTAAGCTTGTGTCTGTTTTGTTCTTTTATTATTATGCACGCAGACTGACTAAAACAATAATTCAACTGATGAGTCCTCTTGTTAAATTATAAGGGGCAGCTGTAACATGTTGCTCATCTGTAGTAGTTCCTTAACAGTTACCCACAAATAACTGTATGCCATGAAAGACTTTGAGTTTTGCCCTGTTAACTATATGGATGGTTCTTTTAACCTGGAGAGTACAGTGTTCATCATTTCCATAAGCAGTCTTGAGTCCAGGTTGACTCATCAGACCACAGAATATGTATCCACTGTGCATCAGTCCATTTCAGAGCTTGAACTCTGCAGTCTTTCTTGGTGCTGTGGACTCCACTGTGTGTAGTCTTGAGTAGTATTCCACCCACACTGCATTTAGTATTAGTATACGTGTAGTTTTCACATGGTCTGCGATGTAGATATACTGTGAGTCATTCAGTGAGTATTTCAACTTCACACCACACTATAAGTAGTTTTAAAAGCAGCACTTTCACATTGTTACTGGAGTAAACGCTTGAGTTGATACTTCAGCTTCTACAGAAGTATTTTTAAACCCTAGTATCTATACCTGAGAAATGAATGTGTACACCTGCTGTTAGTTCATTAACGCAACAGTCTTGTGAGCTGCTTCGTTTAGGTTTGAGATTCTTTCGTGCCTTTTGCTTCATACGCACAAAGTCTGTGATGACAAACAGAAGTATAATTGTGAGACTGAGCATTTTTAGTCTCCTTCTTTAAACTGGGTGTGACGTGAGTGGGACCTTTCTGGTAGATGATAAGTTATCTTTCTGTTCCTCCTTCTGCTGTGATGTGGCTGTTGTGATTATTGTGAAGCTCCCTTCACAAGAGGCACCATATCACATGATCAGAGTGCACATTAGGAACTTTTGAATGTTCTATGTGTCTACGAAATCCCAGGTTGAACTACAACTTATAATACTAAGTAGTAAAAGCACTCATTTTAAGCATGTGGCTTATGTGATACTCTGGGCCTGTTACATGGTGTGATTAAATTGGCTGCCACTTTCAAACAATTTACAAAGTGATATTGTATATTGAGCTCCAGTTACATGGATGTATTTCAGATTACATGGGATCATGTTAATTCTAACATGTTCATCACAAGATTTTGTCCATTGTTGTCAGTGTTAACACTGGTTAAAATTGTCAGAACAAGGCGTCCAATTTCTCCACACCATACAGACAGTGATCCAGCCAACAAACATCCCCCTGGATTCTTTATACTTAGGATGGTAGTCTGATTCATAGTTTCCCAAAGAGTTGAGGAATATTAAATCTATGTCTGTTATTTTGCAGATGACCATGGATGAGAAGTATGTAAACAACATCTGGGACCTTCTGAAGAACGCCATTCAGGAGATCCAGAGGAAGAACAACAGCGGCCTGAGCTTCGAGGAGCTGTACAGGAACGCCTACACCATGGTGCTGCACAAACATGGCGAGAAGCTCTACACAGGCCTGCGGGAGGTTGTCACCGAGCACCTTATCAGTAAAGTATGATCAGCCTTTCATAGTGCTCTGTTTAGCATTCATTACATGAATAGTTAATTAAGCTGATGAACATGTTGATCTTTTAAACAGTACCCATTTCAGTGGTAATAATTTCAGCTCAGTGTTGTTTTGCACTGTAAATAAACTACAGCTGTAACCGTTATCTGGTTAAAATTGATTGTGTAATTAAATACAGTCATAAATCTTGAATCTTGGCTTTTGCATTATGGTGATGTGTTTTGTAAGATCGTAAGAAACAGTCTGATGTTGCCAAGTATTTATTCACCACAACTTGTATCTACACTCATTGTCTATTTAGATGCACCTTGATGCTTAACCATAATAAAGTTATATTTATTTATATATATATATATATATATATATATATATATATATATATATATATATATATATATATATATATATATATATATATACACACACACACTAAGCTGTGTGTGTGTGTATTTTGTAATTGGCTGTTTAGCACAATGATTAAAACACACATCCAGAGACATTTTAAATTAAGATATTTTGGTACAGCCTACCAGGAGGATGAGAGAAAATCTGCTCTAATGTTTGCCTCTATGTTTGCAGTAACAAACCATGCGTGAAATGTGAAAGAAAAGTCCCAAAATAATAGTAAACATGATGCTACATAAGAGCATGGTTTTAACAAGTACATTAACACGTTACTGACAGGTTAATCATTCTTTCTCATTTAGTTGTGCAATACGGCAAAACTGTCACAATGCCACAATCACAATACTTCAGGATGTTTTCACAACACATGATATTTCAAAATATAAGAAAAAAATGATTCGATGATGCAGACAAAGTAGTGCTACGTTTTAAAATACTGTTAAAAAAATCATCCATACATTTGTGTTCAACATTTCACATACAGTGTGACACAAAATCCATTTAAACAGGGTTTGTTGTGCAGTTTTTTATTTTTTTTGTTTAAGTGTTTTCAGTTTGCAGGCATGCAGAGAGTACACTGTATCCACATTAAAGTAAGCCAATACTATTTGTTATACAAATACTGAGGCACATTAAGAATCATTCATAATAATATTTGTGCCATTTAAGCAAACAAAACGAAACAACAGTAGCAGAAGTATGACAGCACACTGTCACTGCAGGGTAACAGTTAGCGGCTGTTGTGACCTGCCTTTGTGGATAGAAGGTGGAGGTATATAACGTTCCCTGTCAGAGCCAAAAGCTCCTTCATTTGAATTTTAACTGACTCATTTGTATAAAGTTGAAGGTCACCAATGAGTTTATTGTTATAAATTCTGGTTAGATTGATTCCTTTTATCTCTGCTTGCTTTGCTCTTTGTGGTTGATGATGCAGGCACTGCCACAGGGGGACCAGCAACCTCTCCCAGTCCCGCTGGAATTTACAGGTGGATGAGGTCATCGAAGAAACACAGGTGGCCTGGAATAACACGTTGTGTTTGTGTGTGGCTTTTATTTTCAGGTACGCGAAGATGTACTCAACTCCTTAAACAATAATTTCCTACAAACGTTAAACCAAGCATGGAACGACCACCAGACAGCCATGGTCATGATACGAGACATCTTAATGTACATGGTGAGTGGACTGTGAGAATAGACTTTTAAAACTAAACAAAGGGACTATTAGCGTTCTTGGTTAGAGGTGCACTTTTCAGTCAGATGTAAAATTTGAATTTGCATCACTGGACATGCTGGACTGATTCCACCAAACACAGTGATGCCACTCAGCATCTCTGTATAACAGTTCTATATACCAATTTTATATATGTACTGTACCTGCCCAAAAAATAACAGTATCTCAAATATAGCAGCTTTACAGGAGAGGAGCTTTACTTTTAATGCAAGTCAGTGGAAACTTTGACTTTTGATCTGTTCATGATAACAATTTCACACAATGTAAACGGCAGCTGCTGTGTTCAAATGATAGAGATAAATAAATATCAGCAAAAATGGGGATACATGTTTTTCTTTGGACAGCGACGGATCAGTTGCTACTAATTGCTGCTAACTTACTCAGACTAGGGCTGTATGATAGAAATAAAATGCCTTGTTTAATAAAGCTGTCGTATATCACATTATGATATAAGAAGCTATAAATTATTATTCAAATTGTGATTAAAGCACAGACTTTGATTGGATGTGTAAAATCACCTTTACTTTAGATAAAAGAAAAAACACAATTGCAAAAGTACTAACAGCTGCATGCATCAGAACTGCGAACACGTTTTTGTGAACTGAGTGTGTATAGTGAGATGCACACAGGAATTAATAATGTTTGATTATTTGGCTTGTATTTCAGGATGATGTCTTTTCTGAGCTTGCGTGTGTTTTGTAATTGGCCGTTTAGCCTAATGGTTACTTGTTACTCATCCCCCGCTCGGGAGAGCAGAGTTCAGTCCCAGCGCAGAAATGTACTCATTAGGCTTCTAACGTTTTGTGCTGGCGATCATACGACACTGGTGCTGCGTGTATGAAGTAATTTGACGTGTTCTGTCATAGCTTCTCTTAATGAGATGAGTTTTTGTGATAAGCATTTTGCAGTAGCTATAGAAATACTGTTTACGGTGTGTTCATTGTCCAGACTTCTTCTTGCAATGCAATAATAATAATAATAATGTTATACTTCCTTACATGTATCTACCGCACCTTCTTGCACATATCGTATTTTTTTGTGTGTGTAGGTCCTATCAATGTTGACATATATGTTTATGCTTAAATACAGATTGTATAATTCATTTTTGTAAGAACATATTTAGAAAACACTGGCTTTTATTTAATTATTGTAAAGTTAATATTTAGATTATGAATGACCTCCACCATAAAGCTGGCAGGCAACTACTCAGTGATTCAAAGGTGTAACGGTATGGACCTGCTTTCTCTAACCTACAGAATATTCTCCAAAGGGTTTTTGAATATTGCAAGTTGCTCTAGTCGCATGTTTGTGCCACTGGCGACCTCTTCTGGACAACTTCCGCAATACAGCGGGGTCCTTAACTCCAGCAGGATTTTCTTTTCTTTTTTTTCTTTTTTTTACAGTTTAGTGAAGAAGTCTTCAAATGGGTCACGACGTGAGAATGGTAGAGATGGCATATCGGTATCTAAATAAAAAAAAGAGAATGGACACGATTCAGTCTTGTAACAAGAGTATTCTGAAATGACCGGCGACGCTTCTGTACTCACACTGATGCAGGATTTAGTCCAGATACCATGCTCATTTATTTATACTCGACCTTTTCAAAATGTACCAATACTAACATCCGATACCAGCTGACACCATGTGACGCAGGCCTAGTGTACACTGCAGCCTCAGTAAACAAACAGCTCAAACAGTGAATGAAAGTTTAAACGTTGACTCCAGGACTACGCAGTGTGATTTTAGCACACTTTTACACACACAGGCACAATAAAAGCATGATAAAAAAACAGTGAAGGGTACTGTAATTATAATCGTACAGAAGCGCTTACATGACCTGGAACAAAAGCCGCTGTCCTCCACCGCAGCGCTACTCAGACCCAGGTAATTCATGTAGAGTCAGCTAGATTTTAAGGTTTGAAGTTTTAAGTACATTACCCATTTACACTAACAGCTACTTAGTAGACTACTAATGATATGCACTCATATACACACACACACACAGACTGTAGTGCTAAAAGCTTCAATCCAAAACTAAATGGCTTCTTCAGTGAGAAGAAAAATTATCAATATCAATTTGAATTAACTGATTTCCGTGACCAGTTAGATGTCAGTTCACCTTCAAGCTTTCCCTCAGGCCCAGTATATTACACTTTCCCTGCACCACTGTAAACACAGGGAGAGAGGAATTTTGCAAAGATAATGCAAATGGCACAACATAATGAGTCTATTGCCCACGCCAAACAGGCAGACCAACGCCAGCCCGGCAGTGAAACAAACCTTATGCTGATGCCAGCCTTGCTCCCAAATGTTCACCTTTCACCCAGTTTTACAGTGACGGGAAAACCCAAGTTCTCATCATGTCTGGTAGGATAGATAGATGGGCATAAGTACTAATCTCATGTTGCTGTGTCCTCCTCAATAAACATTTACAAACCTTACAGAGACACAAGGTCAAAGTATACCATTATGTGGGAGAAGTATCGTTAAG
This sequence comes from Megaleporinus macrocephalus, assembly GCA_021613375.1. Lineage (NCBI taxonomy): Eukaryota > Metazoa > Chordata > Actinopteri > Characiformes > Anostomidae > Megaleporinus > Megaleporinus macrocephalus. The sequence continues at coordinate 18,053,163 of CM038723.1, read as the reverse complement.
AATGAAGCTCCATCAAACTGAATCTTCATTACGTCACAGAGAACTGTCGCTGTGGTTTTGAGCACAGTATTATTGCAAAACATGACTGCAAAACTCCATCAGCACATGCAGCCTCTTCAGACAACACCAGGGCTGGTATTTCTGAAGCAGGACAGTTTTTTGATCAGATTCCTCTGTTTTTATGATGGTTTTTGTCATAAATACTAGTTCTGAATCAGCACTCCTCCTGCTGATGTTGTTTGTGCATACAGACCCTGGTGCTTGAAGTGGCTGCTCGCAGTTTTGTTTATTTTATATAGTTTACGTTTAGAACAAGTCATACTGTGTCTTAAACCACATCAGCAAGTCTTTATTGATTTAATGAAGACCTGCTTGTGTTTTGAGAAATGTACAGATTAAAAAGATGTTTTACTAATTTATTTGGACAGACATGTTTCGGGCTATTTGGGTGACTATTGAGTTGTAATGTTTATTAGCATTTGCTTCGCTTCTACAATTCAAAACTAAAGAGAAAAAAAAACATCTACAAGCACGTCTCAGTTGATTGGCTGCTTCTGGGTTCAATGGTTAATTGTGTAGGTCTGGTGTATTTATTTGGCCAAAATATTATTTTACCCAAGAAAGTGTTTTGTCCTCGGTTTTTGGGTTTAGCCTGTGTTGCTGACTTGGTTTGCTCAATCACTGGGAGTAGCAGAGGTCATATTATTTATGGTGATGCTGGGCACAATTTATTCACATTATTTTCACTGTGATGGATGCAACTGTGGGTCGTCAACATTGCCTGATAAAAGCAGCCAATCGGTTTGGAATAGAAAGCGTGCCTGTCAGCTCAAATAGATGCTTTGTTTGTGGAGCCTCTAACAAAGAGCTGTTTTTCCCTTCTGCTTGTTTTCTTTGTCTTGGCTACTGGCTTTTTTCTTCCAATATCAGATCCTGTGGCTTTGGCCTGTATTGAATTGATACTGAGTATTGTATTGGCGCACCTCTAATTTAAGAACCTGTTAAACTATGATAGCTGACGTTTTTAGAAGCTGCTCATCAATTAGTGATCATATACTATATAATGCTGGCTGTGATCAAAGCAGTATTTGCTATAAAATATAAACAATTATTACTATTAATTTTTTTTGCCACTAACATGGTTTGTAGTGATTTCCTTTCAGCCTCTTTGCTTTTGTCTCTGTCTCTCTCTCTCTCTCTCTCTGTCTCTCTCTCTCTCTCTCTCTCTCTGTCTCTCTCTCTCTCTCTCTGTCTCTCTCTGTCTCTCTTTCTCTCTCGTATAACAAGGATTTTCTCTAGTTTGGTGAAAAAGTATTTCATTAGATTTTTAATCAGTGTCAGAGAATGACACACCTGGAGTCTTAGTTTAGTTAAGAATATTTCAAAATGTGTACATCCGTTGACACACCCACACAAAAACAGAAAAAAAAATTGCAGGGTGAGATTCTTATCCCTTAGCCCTTTGGCAGATATACATCCATCTTTTATATTTGTTCTTGCTCTTATTTATTTATTTATTTATTTATTTATTTATTTATTTATTTATTTATTTATTTATTTATTTTTATACATATCTGTTCTCCTAAGTCCATATTTACAGTTTTAAGGTGGTATGGTGCGCTGGAGTTCTACTAACAGATACTGACTTGTGAATACTTTGCTCTATTGTATTTATTTAATGTCTTAATAAGGTCAATGTATTTGTGTTCTTACAAATTACACTGTTTACAGTTTCACACAATGTAAACACAATGTCTCTTTCTCTCTTCCTCTCCCCCCCTCTCCCTCTGTACAGGATCGTGTGTATGTACAGCAGAATAATGTAGAGAATGTGTATAACTTGGGCCTGATCATCTTCAGAGACCAGGTGGTCCGGTACGGCTGCATCAGAGACCACCTCCGTCAGACGCTGCTGGACATGATTGCCAGGGAAAGGAAGGGCGAGGTGGTAGACAGGTGAGTGAGTGGTAAATAAGTATGGCAGTAATTTTGTATTGCCTTCTTGTTGGTGTTTAGAGAAATAAGATCAGATCAGTGCTGCTGACATTTAAATGAAATCCAGTGCAGTATATTATGATTAGGAATGCAAGTCATTAACTGTTAAAACAACATCTGCTAAATAAACATGTACAAATAAACAGCTAACCAATAAACATCTGCTAAAGCAGTTACAGCAGTTAAACAACAGTCCCTGTTTGCTGTACGTCCATGATGAGGAGCTGAATTGTGCACATGAGAGCTCAACAGGCAATAGGTTCCACTAGACAGTCCTACTATTTAGTAAGAAAGAGAATAGCTACTTGATCAAGGTCAGTAATTGATTTTTATGTCACCATATATTTTAAGTCACCAAGAAACCAGTCTTGTATGTGTGTGTGACGTCCTCTCTAGCTAGCTAAAAGTTACACGTATAGTGTTGGTGCTGAAGTCTTTAAATATTAGACATGGGTTTGTGATCTAGCCATCATGAGATGAAGCCCTATGGAACCCTATGAGATCTCTACAATGACGTTCTCTGGTTTACACCTTTTTACTCACCATTCAGTGACATTCATATATGCTTCATGAGTATAATATTACTAAGTAATAAAATAGCAATATATGCTGTGAAAAACAATTTACCAAATGAAACCATGTTAAGCAGGGGTTAACACAGCACTGGATTGTTATGTAGAGTATGTTTAAAATGGTTTCAGACTGTTTCATTTACATATACACTAATCCCTTGTGGTCCTTGTACCTTACATTCTACAGACCATCAAGAACAACATACTTTCTATACAGAACTCAGTCGTACAGTTACTTTGAAGGCAGCTTAACCCTTCGTTCATTTCAATTACTCACACAAGTGGTGCCAGTTACATGCATGAGGTGTTGCATTGGTAAATACCTCAGTAGTGGACTATTGTCTGTAGTCTACAATTGGTGTCTACAATTTAGTATTTTCCACTCACTGATACAGCTGTCTCAGAACACAAAGAACTAAAGTAGTTCATGAGTTGGATCAGGCTTGCTAGATAAGAGCGTAACAATAGGTATAACAACATGCAGAGTGTGAGGTTCCTATTACTGGGTTTGGTGACCGCTGCTGTAGCCAGTCTGTCAGCAAATGTATCTGCAGTGCAACTGTGGAAGTTTTTAACACTTGCACAATTAAATACTGTTATTAGTGGACAAATGTTTACCTGTCAGCTCTCTACTGCAGGATAAATGCTCTCATTATTCAAAAATAAGAATAAAATGTAATGCCTTGGGGATCAGATCAAATTAGGCTTAAAAGGTGTTTGTAAATCATACTTTTTAAGTAAAATAATTCCAAATAAAATGCCAACAAACCAAATAAAATCTCTAAGAAATGTTGAACGACTTGTGTTGTCAGGAGCCGATTCTTGTGAGGATTTCAGTCAGATTCATCTGAGATCTGAGTGCTGCTGTTTTTTTTCCTCGTTGACACTGAGGAATTTGTTCTGTTACCTCAAACATGCGTGCGGTCTTTCATCTACTGCTGACAGATCACACACTGACATGAATCTATCCCAGTGGCGCTTTTTCAGGAATACCTGTCAGAGAGGCTGTAGACTGGTAGAATTGGGCTAACATTTCATTGGCTCAGCTCCAAGTAAACTAAAAGGAAAGAAAGATATAAAAGTTGCACATTAGCATGTCATCACTGTTCTATCCCAACCTTGCTTTTAGCAACACGTGCTGCTTTTTACATTGTGTGAGCAATTCCTGATGAAAAACTACCAAAAGGCCATGACATCAGACTCAAAGATAAAAGATGAGTGTTTTTTGGCCAGCTGATTGTAGCATGAGCCTTTTGTTGTTGTGGGTGGGTTTTTATGTTTGTTTTTTTATCACTCCCCCCATTTGTGGACATTTTTAGTTTGATGGTTAAGAAACACTTTTGCAGGATCCACAATCTAGTAACAGTAATAACAATAAGAATGATTTGCAGTTATTAAAGTTAAATATGTCGTAATCTTTTCTCATCCTTATAGAACGTGGGGATGGAATATTAAGTAACTTCGGCATTCTTTGTCAGTTTCATCAGCTCTATTGTAGTTATAGTTCATCTGTTTCTCTGCACACTTTGCTAGCCTCCTGATACCCTGCATTGGTTATGGTCAGGTGCCTTGTAGACCATCACAGAGCAGGTATAATTTGGCTGGTGGTAATTGGAGTAGAGAAAATGTGCAGTGAATCTAGAGACAAGGAGGTGTACTTAATGAAGTGTCTGGTTGGTGTATATAGATTATTGGAAAGAAAACATTCAATATTAGCAGTAGTTTTGTTTTACGTATTTCTCTTGTTACCGAGAGTCAGGGTTTTGTTTTGAGCGTGAAAGTGTATTACTTTGTTTCATTAGGTAAGCCTAAAGGTTCCAGGTTACTTTGATTTCCAGATCTACAATGTACAGTATTCTAGACAGTAGTAGGGCACTGTGTAATGGGGTTCTTAATTATTAACTACGCTTCCTTTATGTGTTTTCAATTTGTCTTTCTGCTTTTTAGAGGAGCAATTAGAAATGCGTGTCAAATGCTGATGATACTGGGACTGGAAGGACGGTCTGTATATGAGGAGGACTTCGAAGCCCCTTTCTTAGAAATGTCTGCAGAGTTCTTTCAGGTCAGATACATCTCATCTTCATACATCACATATTAATGTATTTATATATTTTAGATATGTGATAGTTATAGAAGGTAATCCAACTGAGATGTAAGTGTTATTAATGGTGTCACGCTGTCGGTGCAAGAACAAAGTAAAAAGGGATATTTTTTGCAGATGGAGAGTCAGAAGTTCTTGGCGGAAAACAGTGCCAGCGTATACATAAAGAAGGTGGAGGCTCGAATAAATGAAGAGATTGAACGAGTGATGCACTGTCTGGATAAGTCTACAGAGGAGCCAATCGTGAAGGTGGTGGAGAGGGAGCTCATATCCAAGCACATGAAGACCATTGTGGAGATGGAGAACTCTGGCCTGGTCCACATGCTCAAGAACGGAAAGACTGAGGGTGAGGGAACAATGGGGGCTTTTTCCATTCACATGTCTTTAAATGAAACTCCACAGAAATGCTAATTAAGAGTGATGATTGGGGGGCAGTCAGCGCCATGTACACAAGCTCATGCTAACTAGTTTTTTCTCTCTCTCTCTCTCTCTCTCTCTCTCTCTCTCTCACTCTCTCACTCTCACTCTCTCTCTCTTACAGATCTGGCGTGTATGTATAAGCTGTTCAGCCGGGTGCCAAATGGTTTAAAGACGATGTGTGAGTGTATGAGTCTGTATCTGAGGGAGCAGGGCAAAGCACTGGTGTCTGAGGAGGGAGAGGGCAAGAACCCTGTCGACTACATACAGGCAAGAGATTCCTACCAACCAGTACACACAAGTGCAGCTAGTCCCAGGTCCAAAGGTTATGCAGACAAACAGGCTCAGGTTTTGCATGGTGGTGGTGGTGGTGGTGGTGGTATTCACAGTAGTATTTAGTATAGCAAGAGTAGCGTTACTGCACTAGTGGTTGCAGTAGTTGTAGTAATTGCAGGGCCAGATGTAATCTCATAGTAATAATTCCCATCTGGCGACATTGAACGACTGATTCACAAACAAAACTATGTCCCCTCTGAAACCCGCCTGTACGTCCCATCAGTCTGTCGTCTTTTAACATCCAAAACACAACAGTAACTCTAGCAAAGCAACCAGCAAATTCCTAGTGTTAGCTTACGTAAGTGATTTCTCTCTCTAAGAAGTCATGTTTATTTTTAGCTAATAACACACAAAAACACATCAACAAAAACTGCAACTAAAGGACACACACTAGAGCTGAAGCTCAATAATGAGAGTGAAGGGTAATTAGAAGCTTTGTATCTGCTTATTGATCCTCTCATTAAGAAGGAGTGTTCTTTACTGAGTGAAGCTAATAATTTGTGGCCTGTCATGATCATGAACAGATGAACATCCACCAAGATAAAGAAAAAAACAAGCATCTTTATACATTTACTGTGATCTACCCACTATCATTCCCAGCACCCATGACAACAGCGCTCTGATTGTTTGGACAGATTTTTAATGCGTCCTTACAATGTAGAAAATAGAGGAGGCTCTGATTAAAAGAATGTATGCACAGTCACAGTCCACCAGTCTCAGATTATATGTGAAAGACAGCATTAACATTTTATGTTGTAAACCCATACAAGCAAATGCTTGTGTCTGTACCAAGGTTAAAAGCCCCTCCACTGCTAGCCATGTGATTAAGCACTCTGTAGTTTATCCTAAGCACTAAAAGAGTCACATTAAAGAAAGAAAAGGGAAAATATACAGTGTTCGTCTTTTGAAAACTTGGCAGTGACTTTTTTGAACTGACTCTATGAATAGGCCTTGAATTGCATTTTTTGGGGGTAACTTTTCAGCCACGCTACCTTTTCTTTTATCCATGGACTAGGATTCTGCTTTACTGGACAACATTGATGAGCCCATCATTGCCCTATACTTTAAACCCCACCTTCACAATAAATCTGTGTCTCCGTGCATATTTTCTCACAGTCCCCACATTCTTATTACAAAATTTCATTTGATCCAGCAGTACTGTACTAGTAGTGGTCAGTAATAGTACTGTCCTTATTTTGTTATATACCGATAGATCCTAGTATTAGAAAGACCTAGTATCAGTGCCAAATATACTCAAGCAAAATAAACATGAAGAGTTAATAACTTGGCTTATTGTTTGTTGTTTGTTTTATCATGCAGGGTCTGCTGGACTTAAAGACTCGCTTCGACCGTTTCCTTCAGGAGTCGTTCAGCAACGACCGACTTTTCAAGCAGACCATTGCTGGAGACTTTGAGTACTTCCTCAATCTCAACTCCCGATCACCCGAGTACCTCTCACTGTTTATCGACGACAAGCTGAAGAAAGGAGTCAAAGGAGTACGTCTGTTACTTCAGATCCAGAGCATTCATTGTTACATTTCTGGCGGGAAACTAGCTCTACCCACTGAAACACACCTGATTAGCTCGTATACTAATATGTACACCTGATTAGCCATAACATTACAACCACCTACAGACTGTAGTTCATCTGTATACTTTGTTAGCCCCTTTTACCCTGTTCTTCATTGGACCTCTATAGGTCAATGACATGGTGGTGGTATGTTAAGGTGTGTTGTGCTGGTGAGAGTGGATCAGACACAGCAGTCCTACTGGAATTTTTAGCACTGTGTCCAATTACTGTCCACTCTGTTAGACACCTTGTTGGTCTGCCTTGTAGATGTAAAGTCAGAGATGATAGCTGATCTGTTGCTGCACAGTTGGGTGGCCCTGTGGGGGAACAATGTAAAGGTGAGATAACAAAGTATGCAAAGCAGTACACCTATATGGTAGGACAGTGTACCCATATGGTAAGTGGAACTGATAAAATGTACAGATATTGTAAAAACAAGGAGGTGGTTATGATGTTACTTCTAGGAGTGCAGGACTCCTAAAAGTACTACAAGACGTTATATCTGACTACTGAAACTGCGAGCTTAACTTGCGTGGTGTTACAATTAATACCTGCTGTTACATGCTGTTATTCTAAAAGCTGTTATTATTGATATCTGCTATTACAAGCTGTTCATTCATCAAAACATAATTCTTTGTGTGTTGTAGCTGACGGAGCAGGAGGTAGAGTCCATCCTGGATAAGGCCATGGTGCTGTTCCGCTTCATGCAGGAGAAGGATGTGTTTGAGCGTTACTACAAGCAGCATCTGGCCAGGAGACTGCTTACCAACAAAAGCGTCTCAGATGACTCGGAGAAAAACATGATCTCCAAGCTCAAGGTATGAAGCACTGATTTCTAAAGATGTGCCGACGCTACAGTTATTTGTTGCAGTTTTTCATTGTTACTTAAAACACTTATTGATTTCTGTCTATCAGTGTGTCTATCTATTATTCTTATCAAACATGGTAGTTCCTATTAGGACCCAACTGATATGGAAATTCTGATGATTTTAAAGTTGTGCTCAGTAGCTTTAGCTAAACAGGTCTTTACTGAAGTTGTTAATTTATTTATATATGTATATTTTTTATAGCATTCTGTAGCCATGTTTAGAACACAATAGGGAGTATCTTATGAGGTTTCCTTTGCTTTTACACTTCGATCTCCTCACTTTTCAGTGTCGGTCAACTGAACTGATAAGCTCTAATTGCTAGACTTTAATCAGTGTGGACGCAGTACTTATTTATTAAATAAAACTACACATCCTCTACAAAGTACAGTGTACATCCTCTATACCTGTGCAAAAGTTATGGCACATTTTGTTTCTTTTTTGCCCCAACCTGTTAAACTCAGTTGCAGAAAAATGCTATATTTAACTGTTCTCTGTAGAGGATGTGTTAACTGTGTCTGTAATGTCTTAATGTGTTAATTTGTAGTCTGTACATTGTTGCTGTAGGTCAGTAAATCTCATGAGACCTGTTCTGTAGCTTCTGTTCCTTACTTTGAAACATGTTGTCCATTGTGGAAATTCCTTATTATGCTCAGTTTGTTCCCCACAAAAAAAAATATTTAACAACAGCATAACACTGCTGAAAATTAACAATTCAGTAGAGAGTTAATCATTTTTGATCTCACTTCTTTCTCACTTAAACTGATTTTAAAGTTGTAGGTTTTAATGAGTCATTTGTTTTGCACGTTATCGACAGTGCTAGAATTTGTTGGAACTTACACAACACTTTCAGTGCTACATACACTATTGTTGTGTGTTTCTATATTTAAGAGCTAAACAAACAAATTTAGTGACAGCAGACATGTTCACACGCTCCTGTGTTGTCACTGGGTTGCAGACGGAGTGCGGCTGTCAGTTTACGTCTAAACTGGAAGGCATGTTCAGGGACATGAGCATCTCCAACACGACAATGGACGAGTTCCGGCAGCACCTGCAGTCCACAGGGGTAAGACACACCACATCCTGTCTGACCAGGTCACCATGTTTACGCAGAGTTATAAATGAAGGCACATGATGGACAGGCTTACAGGTGCCAGAAGTGAAGCCCTCTTCACATCTGGTCTTAATATCCATCTCCGGTAATCTCATCATAAGTGTCTGACCTGTCCGCCTCCGATTTCCTGGTGGACTGAAGGGTGCCGCACACATTTACTGTGTTAGTCTCTCTTCCAACAAAAACAAGATCTTATTTGTGAAAGCGTATGTGCTGCTGCTAATGTTCAGATCACATGGGTGGCTAATGCAACCTGTAAACAAACAGGTAGGAAGTTGAGGAAGGAAGGTGATCAGCTGCTTTACTTTCTGCTGTGAGGCTGCAGTTGAGTAGACAGCCCTTTGATGCGGTCATGGACGCATTAGGACACTTTAGCGTTAGCACTACAGTATATGTCCCCGACTATCTCTGACCAGAGTTACAGATCAGACTCACATGTGTACATAGTGCTGTTCACTAAAAATTTGATTACCCACAATACATCATAACTGAACTACTGCTACTAGGGTTTTTTATAGATAACAGTAGAGCTGTGCGATATATATCATCTATTACAATATCTTATCTATGACAATAGCTGACGTTATCCAGTACGCTACCGACAACAACAACCAAAACGCCTCGACTCCACGCATTCAGTGCTGCATGCTTTAGTACAGGCTGCTGTGCGTGCACATTGAGAGTGCCCTTACTGCTAGCATAGGCTAAAGCTAGCATAGCTGCCTAAATAACACACCAAACAACACACCCAAAGCTGAAAACAAGTAAACACACTGCACCAGGGAAGGAAACTTAGACATCACCAGCCTCGCAGTCTACCACCTTAAGCTTTGACTCCTAAGCAAAGATCATCTTTACTCGCGTGGAGCTGGTTTGGATTTGAAAAGACTGCTGTTGCTGAAAAGACGACAGTTTGCAGACTCTGTAAGAAAGCAGCCGTTAAAGACCGCTCCACAGCTAACCTGTTCCATCATCTCAGAGCAAATCACCACACTATGAGGAGTATGAAGAGCTTCGGTAGCCTGCTGTCTAAGACAAACCTAAAGCAGCTAAGGTGCCTAAACACACACTCAGCAAACTTCAGTGGAGTCATTCACTAAAAAAAAAAAAAATCACCTTCACACCATGACTCCAGACCCCACTGTGACCCCGACTAGCAGAATAAAGTGTAAGATAATGGATGTATGGATGAATATTATTATCCTTTAAGAAGTGTAAGCTAGTAAAATATAAGACTTTTACAAACACATTTTAAATGCAAAATATAGAGATTTAATATTGCACAACCCTAGATAACAGTATACATAAGTTGTCAGAAACCGTACAAGTCAGCAAGATCTAGAGTACTTATTAACTTGATGTAGTTTAAAGCCTGTGTGTGATTATTAAGGCATGCAAGATGCTAATTGGTGGCTATAAGCTTCCATTATTGTAGGTCCAGTGTAAAAAGGGTTAAATTTCAGACTTCAGGGAACATTGCTAGTTGAGGATGTTTGTAGTAAGCGTGGAGAACTGTAAAAACTTGTCAAACTGTGGCTTGAAGGATTTTCATATATTGCTCTGGTCCTCAAAGCTTTAGGTGTCCAGTGTAAACTAGTTTTCACCTACAGTCTGCCACACCTGCTCCAGCTAATTAACTTCTTTGTAAGTTTTGAATTACCTGGATCAGAAACATTACTGTTAAAGGAAAAAAAGTAAAACATGTTAGATGTAACTTGGGAAAAATACTTGACAGGAACATAGATTAGTCTGGGACTACTGCAGTATGTTGTCCTCTCTCTGTATTCAGCCACTGACTCTGACTCTGTGTGTGTATTTTCTGTCTCAGGTATCCCTGGGTGGTGTTGATCTAACAGTCAGAGTTTTGACTACAGGTTACTGGCCTACACAATCAGCCACGCCAAAATGCAACATCCCCCCTTCCCCCCGACACGCCTTTGAGGTGTTCAGAAGGTACAGTCAACATTCTGTTTAGCAACAGACGAAACAGTGTTTGAATAGTCACACTCGCCCTGCATTAGCATCGCTCTGGCACATCAGTGCACCGCAACGCATCCCATTTGTTTTCCGTCTAACTCAACCTCAAGGTATATGATGGGTGCAGTGCATTGAGTTTGGGGAGTGCAGTGCAGCGAAAAGTTGTGCCAAGCTTTATGCAAATGAATCTGAACTATGTCATATGTCTACTCAAACAGGAGGCAGGTGGTTTTTGCAGGATTTGTGCCTACAGCTCAGTGTGTGAAACATCGGTTCTGCTTTTCAAATGTTTCCATACAATATGGAACATATAGCTCATATAAAAACACTTAAAACTTAAATTCCAGATGTAAAAGGATTGGCTGGATGGTAATAACCTTTAATGACTGATGACTTTCGGTAAATAAATAAAAGCATAAGCAAGCCTAGTAAGACTACATTTCAAATACATTTTGCAGGAAACTCCTTCATAACACCCAAATCCAGCCAATTAAAGAAGGAGGATCCATGTCAGTTAACATAGAGCCCTGTGAATGCAGCCCTAGATATTCGATTTTTGTTACCAATTTATTTTTGGGGGTAACACTATTTGGATGGTCAAATTAATATCAACATTAAGCCTAGGTTTAGGAGACTCATGTATTTGCCCTGAAATGCTTATGGTTTTCAAAGGTTTCTCCCTCCTTCAAGCTAGGGCTGTGTATTGGCAAGAACCTGGCAATACGCTATGTATTGTCATACAGCAGTTCAATATCTCAATATTCAATATATCAATATTGATATGTTGCAATTTTTCAAATCCTACCATTAAAACATGCCACTATATGAACAGGTTTGCCAGTGTTTACAATAGCATTGCGCCCTTGTGCTGCTTGTTAATGTTGGAGTGGAGCACAGTAAGCGATTTTCATTACAACACAACAACAATTTTTTTTACTGTCTGGCATGAATCTGGCATTGATACTGTTTTTGAGAATCGATCGAGTATCACAAAACATGATATCCCGATATTCGAGATTTCAATATTTTCTTACACCCCTCCTTCAAGCTACATCATCAGAAGGAAGTGTTTCTGGTCTCTAAGTTGGAAACTCTTGCTGTAGTGCAGCACCACTGTAAGAGGTGTATTAGCATGTTTACAACTGATGTACTGATGGTTACGTTCTTCATTGTGGTTGTGGTCTCCCATTAGTTATGAAGCCGTTTGTTAAATGGGTCAGTTGCGCTAAAGCAAGCCAAACAGTGAATTGTTTCAGACTGAAGAATGTGTGGGTGTACAAGCATCACAGTTTGTGTATGATCTGTGTGAACCACATGCAGGTTTTATTTGGCCAAGCACAGCGGTAGGCAGCTCACACTGCAGCACCACATGGGCTCAGCAGACCTCAACGCCACCTTCTATGGACCTATTAAAAAGGTACAGACACCTCAGACCCTCACATACATCTACATGAATGCAAGTGCCCAGGATAGAAGGTTGTAAATATTTGTGTCATTATAACTGGTTTAAATTATTAGCTATCTAATGTTATTATAATGTTTTCATGTTTTCTTGTGTGAAAATAGAAAAAGCAACTATGTTATTTTGATGACGCCATTGTGCCCTGTACCTGTTACACCTTTAAATCCACACTGTCTCTTTGAAGGAGGATGGGTCTGAGGTGGGTGTAGGCGGAGCACAAGTAACAGGTTCTAACACGAGGAAGCACATACTACAGGTGTCCACCTTCCAGATGACCATACTCATGCTCTTCAACAACAGAGAGAAGTGCACCTTTGAGGTATAACCACTTTAGCTCTCCGCACTACTGGAGACTAGAGGGAAAACTAGGGGTGAAAGATTATTTGGAACTATTTGACGTCAGTGTTTACAATTAATTTAAAGAGTTTTTTGGTTATTTCAGTGTTTGTTAAAAGTACATGCAATTATTATTATTATAGTGCAAATAAAGGCAGTAAAGTGTGCAGTTTAATCAAAACCCATTTACATGAGGGCTTAATCTTACAATTATCTCAAAATCTGTGTTTATAGCCATTTTACACAAATAGTATATCATACACAAACAGAAACAGTCTGGAACACGTATACCATGCTAACATAACATGAAAAACTGTGAATTAGCAACTCTGACTGGGAATTAGAAGCCAGATGGATGTTCAGAATCCAATTTCTCAGTTCTCACTTGGTCATAAACTCTATTATACCTCTTTTTTCACTACTTAACCTCTGACAATCTTGACATTTTGACTTGTAGGAGATCCAGCAGGAGACAGATATCCCAGAGCGGGAGCTGGTGCGGGCGCTGCAGTCTCTGGCATGCGGAAAGCCCACGCAACGAGTGCTCACCAAGGAGCCCAAGAGTAAAGAGATCGAGAACGGACACATGTTTACAGTCAACGACCAGTTTACCTCCAAACTGCACAGAGTCAAAATCCAGACAGGTATTTTCGCTACCACTACTGGAGGAGAGGGGGCGCTGAAGTGCCATAACCGCATAGAAACACAGCAGTTTTCTGCTAATCACTCGTTTTAGTCTTTGTCAGCTCACCCTGGAGGCCCTCGGGCAAGTCCTCATTTTTGTTCTATTTTAGCTCCCAGTACATCTGAGCCAGCTACTCAGCACTTGATCAGCATTAAACCAGCTCAGGTGTAGAAGAACCTTAATGTAGATTCCAGAGGAGCACATTAAATGTGTTACAGGGCAAAAGTTGCTGAAACCCAAGACGTTTCGTTTACATTTAATTTTGTAAATTTGCAAATCAGTTTTGTAAATGTATTCTGAAAAATAACTGTGCCTTTGCTGGAATACACACTATGTGACATTACAGTAAATATAATGCATAAATAAATGTAAAAAAAAAAAAAAAAATTATGTTTTCAGAAGAGTAGTTAATAGAAGTTTTAATAACATTTAATAACATCTGTGATATTTCTTTATTTATTTTAACAATGTAACAAATACCACATTTTAAAACACTGCTGAATCAGATTAAATAAGGCAAAATTAAAACATACTAAATGAAGTTACAGCTTCTGTTTCAAGTTGTAGGACTGCTGGATTAGCCAAACCTAGCATTAGATTAGAACTACAAATAATACTGGGCGTCTGTGAGAAGAGGTTCAGAAACCAAATCTGTAGCCAAATCAGGTTTTTGAGGATAACTACAAAGAATGCTGGGCTCCCTTAAGTCAAGATTAGGAAATTATTACATGAACACACTGACATACGGACAGTAAACAGTTTTAAATGACATTTTCTGACCAAACACTGTTAAAAACACAACAGCTTTTTAGAAATCTACCTCTCTCAGGTGGCTTTTGCACAGTACCTGTATTTACATGTATGTTAAAAACAGTGAATGCTTAATGAATGCTAATACCAGCAGTTTATGTTTGGTTTTAATTCAGAGGCCATGCTGTATGGTGCTTTTACACCTGTGTTAGTCCTGTGACGTTGTGTCTTTTTCTGTTTATAGTTGCTGCTAAGCAGGGGGAGTCAGACCCGGAGAGGAAAGAGACACGGCAAAAAGTAGATGACGACCGAAAACATGAAATCGAGGCTGCCATTGTACGCATCATGAAATCTAGGAAGAAAATGCAGCACAACGTACTTGTAGCAGAGGTGAGTGACGCCCACAGGCTGCTCCGTTAACTGCACATGAACACAAAGTTCTCACTGTGCTGATATGATTGTACAAGAAATGGCAATTCATTGTTCTGTACATTTAAAATTCTTTCAGCCCTGAGTACATACTTTTATTTCCTTTTTCACCGCTTTACTGCACGATTGAAAAGTTGGGAAATACTGTTTGGAATCAGAGTTTAAATCAAAGCTATAAAAACAGTGTGGTTGTAGTTTCAGACATGCAGAAGTAAAGAAGTCATTGTAATTTCTTAGTCCTGTGCAACTTCACAGGTTTCAAATAATTAGTAGGACAGTCTGATGCTGTAGATAAATATCAAATGTTAGGGCTGCACCTAGTGAATAATTTCTTAATTGATTAATCTAACGATTCTTTTTTTTCGATTAGTCGATCTAACAACTAACTTTTAGATTACTGTAATGTGTGTTAGGACTTACAAATTCAATACAAAATTATAAAACATTTGTGTGTGTGTGTGTGTATATATGTGTATGTGTGTGTGTGCACTTTTTAAATGACATGTAGTCTACACACTTCACGCGCCGTTTAAGAAGCAGCTACGTGTTTTAAAGCTCCTACTGTATCAAGAACGGTCTTAGGTTCTACAGTGGATGATTAAGAAACAGTTAGCAATGTGACTTCTCAAGTGACACTACTGAAAGAAACATGTTAAATGTGTTAATCATCTTAAAATAATCTGCTTAAATAAGAAAAACAGGTAAACAGGTGCTGTCTTGCTGCTGTGTTGATAAAGTGCTACAGGATGTTTGAGCTTCAAGGTCTCGTGTATAGCAGTTGTACTGTTGTGATCATCTCCACTGTGCAGAGCTGACAGAGCAGAACACTGTTGTGTTTCTGTGTGAAACTCTCCCACAACTTTAGATACACACGAGCGATTGTAGCTGCAGCTTGTGCTCCAGATTAATCCATGCTTTCAGTAAGGACACATCTTTGAGACGCATCGACACACGTTGTGCTAATCGACATAATTTCGTAATCGATTGCTTCGACGCTTCGCACCAGCCCTATCAAACGTGTTTACAATGATGAACCGAGCTGGAAATGACTGAGAATCTTTAAATAACTTTCAGAATTATGTTGCAATAACAGATTCAGAACATGTAGATCAAATTTCAAGGCGGATAATTTGAAAATAAATAATGTAAACAGATAATTGTATTACATTGTGTAGTGTAATAAGTATAGAGCGCAGCCTCCTCAGTATTCTTCAGTAAAAGTTTTAAAAGTATAAGTAAAACCCAGTATCAGTTAAGTGTTCCAGTGGAAGCACTTTAGATCATTAGAGTGTAGGAGCTCTGAAATTCAACTGTGATGTATTATATTTTCATATTTTTGCAGCATTTTATATGATTTGTATATTGTTTACATTGACATGCTGGTATTCAGTCAGTTCTCCCAACATAGCAGTTACTATCAGCGTCATTATGTAAAACTAATAACAGCAAGTATTTCCTGAAGCTCTGTTTTGGTCAAGAACTTTCAGAGTTTTTCATTGTTCACGTCACTGTATGTTTCTAATCCTCTCATCTGTTGTCATTTCCGTCAGGTGACCCAGCAGCTAAGGGCGCGGTTCCTGCCCAGTCCAGTGGTGATTAAAAAGCGCATTGAAGGACTTATAGAGAGAGAATATCTGGCACGAACGCCAGAGGATCGCAAAGTCTACACTTACGTTGCGTAGACAAGGATCTGCAAGAAGAAGAGGAGGAGGAGGAGGAGGAGGGGGAGTGAAAATGGAAAAAAAGAAAAAAAGTATAAAGACTGTTGTTCGCATGGACTGGACGTTTTAAAAGGTGAAATTTGGGAAGCAGACTTTTTTTCCTCCAGAACAAAAACAACGAAAACAAACAAATAACACAAAAGATCAGAAATAAACAGCAAACAGAATAAAAGAAAACATCCATTACATGTTGTAGATTGTTTTAATTAGGCCACCACTTCCCACTCCTGTACGAATCTCAGCCATGGATGGATCCGGATCCAGCTTCAAGCTCTTCACTGGTTTATTCCTGTAGAGATCAACGCTCAAGAGAAAAAAAATCCCTTGGGAAAATGTGAATGCACCACACATCTTTTTCAATACTGTGTAAAAACAAGAAAAAGAATTATTAAAAACATCAAAAAACAGCAAAATGTGGATTGCTGAAGAAAAAAAAACAAATAAAAAGGTTGATATTGAAACACTTGCCACGTTCTCAGCCGTGTAATGAAGGTTTCCCTGGTAACCTGTGGTCTCCAGACAGCGTGAATGCTTGAGACGTCATCGTAATTTCATCTTTGGTTTATTAAACAGATCTAGATCCGCTCCGTCTAGGAGGCTGAGAGTGCTGCGAACCATTTATTAAAATGAAATGCATAATAACTGTGAGCTGATGACACTGGGGCTTACGTGAAGGAACTGAGGGGGGCGGCGGCGCGCGGGCTGAGTTAAAGCGCGAGCAGACAGGATGCCGTTATTTTAGAAGCAGCTTTCTCTGCTCCAGCAGCCAGACCCTGCTGCTGCCTGTATATCCAGAACTCTGCTCATTCATTAAAGAAGGCCGAAGTTTAGGAAGACACTGAATTGAACAGGTTTTAAATTTATAAAAAAATAAGTTTAAAAGGGTTTGACGAAATGTCTTCAGCAGACGATCTCACCCAGTTTTACTCCCAGCTGCAGAGTTTTAGCGCAGCTCTAATCAGATCCACCTGAAGCTTCTGAAGGTCTAATGAACTGAATCAGATTTTTAAATGTCAAGTTTGCAAAGAATTAACAACAGTGTTAAATGTGTCCTGAACAGAGTGCATGAAGGCATTTCTCAGATGCTACACTAGACAAGAACACATTATGGCAAACGGATAGGATACCGGATTCCTGGTCATGTGATCTTCATGAGAACGCTAGAGGTGCATAGTAGGTCATTTCAGGAGGTGGGTTTTAGTAGCCTAGTAGTCTCGGACATACTACGTCCACCATATTACCAACGTCCTGTAACGCAAAACCTTAGACCACCAGCGTAAAAGCACTGCTATTCATTTAAAAGCCCCGTTTACTGACAGATTTAGATCTTTTTGTTCTGCGTTTTTGTCTGAGTATGTACTCAGACGGTGTCGAGCTGTAGCTCAGAGAAGACGAGTGAGGAGTCATTTAGTTATTTTTAATCTTAGCAGTAGTGCTAGCTTCTGTAGCGGCAGTTCACTAGCCGTAGCTACGTACACACAGCCGACGTCCCGCCTTTTTTTTCCTCCGCTTTGAATTCAGCCGCGGCTCCAGGTGTATCCTGGGATAGCACAGTGTGCTTCGGTCGCATACATAAAAATGGCTGCCGATTCAGTAGGTCATCCGGGTACCGTTCACCAACTACTCAATGCCTGTTTGGTGTTTGTGTGCTTCTGCGCGTCACCTTGTGAACACCACGGGCTGAGAAAGAAGGTCCTGTTCAATATTTAGACCTGAAACACAAAATCAACAATAATTGACTTATGTCCTCGGAAGACTCGTCCTTTTAGTTTTGACCCGAGTTGTCTTTGAATGCTTTTTCGACGCGCTCACAAACATCAGATTCACTTCAGGAGGCGGTTCAGTACACAGCAGGTGTTGAGTTGTTTGTTTTTCATGTTACGTGTTTTGAACAGGATGATTAAAATGCTGCAAATCAAGATTTTTGAAATATAAAAATGATTTAACTGTTCAGTCCTACTGCCAAGGGGCCTGTGCTGTACAAGTACCACTGCTGCAATTTGTTAATCTTCTTGCTGGGGGTCCCAAACATACTGAGCTTGGATGTATATGTGGAGCTAGCGATGTGAGCCACTCACGGTTAACACAACCTTACAATTTACAGTTGAGAATGTTTTGTTATTAAATGGCACTTTTTTTGAAGATGCAAGATTTTGTTCTGACAGCAAGAGTATATTAAGAACCACTCACTACTAAAGAATTGTATGAACAAGTCTTCAGGAACGTTGCAGATGTTGCAGGTGTAACTTCATATCGTTGCTGTCCAAAGTCGATTTTTATTTTGCTACATCATTTGAACACAGCAGCTGCTGTTTACACTGAATGAACATTTCATGATGACTGGACTGATAGAAACACTCCAAAATCACTTGTAAAAAAATTTGGTTCCATTGACTTGCATTAAAAGTAAAGAAGGTTTTTGGCCTCTGCTGTAAAGCTGCGATTTTGGAGTTCAGTCCTGGAGTTATTCACAGTAATCCAGATGATGGATCAGAGTCCCTAATGTGGCCCTGGTATTTGGTTTAAGGGAAAATGTTCTAAATTTGCGTAATTAAATGGTTGAGGTGTAAGCAAAGTCGTTCAGAGTGGTTCCATGTGAAAGGTTTTGTTGTAGAAAGACTTGCTGAGATTTCTTTACAGAAAACCAGGAAACCAGTCTACAACACAGTGATTTTATTTCCAATCTAAAATGACTAGAGAACCTACACGTCTTCCAGATCTACTAATGAAGTGGTAAATCTCAAATATGCTTTCGTTGCTCTGCATGAACATTTTCGACATGAAGGCATTATAAGAATAATAACCATTTCTTATAATAACTTACCGAAGGAACTTTTAGAGGCGTTAAACGATTGAGATGTCTGGTTACCATCACCACCGTGAACATTTCTGTCTAGATAAACAGACAAATTATCCATGAAGCTTCTGAGAGTTCGTGCTTTGCAATAACATTTGATAACCTTATGACTCATGTTTACATGGTCTCAAAGGCTCAGTCTCACATACCTGCAATTTCAAATGAATTATTATAATCGTATTGGAGCAAGGAGATCCACACCCCAGCACAGATGAAACACTCAGCTTTTATCTCCCTAAACCTCCTCGGAGACCTGCGTGAATTTAAATTGCCAACACAAAAACCTCTAAACACGCTGAACTGTTTATTCATTTAGACTTTATTTTACAGGATGATAGTAAGTTAGTACTGTTTGTGATGAGCAGAAGGGGTTAAATTCACCCAAATACAAGTAAAGTACTTAAAGGTCAGATGAACCAAAACAGTTAGATTTAATATTAAAATGATGAACAACAATCGGTGAAAGTATCTGGGTATATAAACCATTCCTGTAGAGCAGAAGTGGGAAAAAATCAGCTGGTGTTTGTTTGTTTTCAATTTTTGTCTCTATTTCTATCAGCAGTATGTCAAAACATTGACTTGGTATCTCAAAATAATGACTTGCTTTTCTCAAAATATTGATTCAGTATCAAGAAATAATTATTTATATGATGCTACTTTATCACAATACCTTTTGTTGTGAGTTTTATTGTCTTGTTACACATTAAGCTGAGCAGAACGTGGATATTATCAGAACCCAGGCCGGCTGTATGTCTCATCACAAAGAGAACCGGCGTCCTTGATTTTAAAGGAGAACAGAATGAAAAATAAAGAACCAATAAAGATCGCTGGCTGTTTTTAGATGTGGAACTACTAGTGTGTTGTCAGTGTGTCACAATGTTGTGATGCACCTTGAAGGATTTTAGATGCTATTTCTGCCATATCACCCACTCCTTTTCTCAATAATCACTTATTTTCCAAAAACACTGACTTAATATGAAAACATCTCAAAATATTGACCTATTCGAGAGACACACAGTCCAGTAATGGTATTTGTGTGTGATTTGACTGGAGATAATGGATCTGTGTAATTTTCTCAGTGTTTCTCCGATGTTTCCCGAGGTGCTACGTGACAGGCACTACACTTTCCACTTGCTACACAGTACCTCGTGGGCAGTCGTGGGCTGAAGGTTAGGGATCCAGTCTTGTGATTGGTAGGTCAGTTGTTGGCCCAGCACACAACTGAAGTGCCCTTGAGCAAGGCACCTAACCCCCTAGCTCCCCGGGCGCTGTAGATAGGGCTGCCCACAGCTCGGGGCAAGTGTGCTCACTGCTCCTAGTGTGTATGTTCACTAATGTGTGTATATGTGGGTGTTTCACTGCACAGATGGGTTGAATTAGTGGCAAATAGTGGCTAATTCTAGCTAAATAACTACAAAAAAATAAAAAATATAGTAAACCAAAGAGTGACACTGGACAAAGGAGGAGGTTTTACATGTCTTTTCATTGTGAGGTGTCTTTGTTATCGATGGCAGTTAAAATAATGGTGGGTAATCAGAACATGGCAATATACAAACCAAATTGCTTTGGATTTCAGAATTCTGGTCATGATTAAAGATTGTGCCAATTCAAGCTCCAGTTAGCTGTTGGGCTAGTCTTCACATCACAAAAAAGAAAAAATATTAAACAACATTAATCAGTTGTGCTATTATGTTTCTGTGATGTCAATTCGAGCAGAAGCTCAGAGTACAGCGAATTATTTAATTTGCTCTGGAATTGTTCTTTTAAAGTAGAATTTCTCACTGAAGGTGGTTTGATGTGTAATGCTTTGTTGTAGAGAAACATACAGAGGTAGAACTGTTCACAGTGGTGGTGATAGGAACCAGGTGTCCACCTCTAAAAGCTCCCTCACAGAAAGTACGCTGCCTGATGTTTGAGACACTATGTTATGAGGCAAAGCAAAACAATCCCCAAATAAAACTTGTTATTTTAGATTATTACTATTTTCCCATCATCAGCATCGCATATATAAACCCAGAACACTTACACAGGTGTACTAGTGATTTCAGATGGTTCATAAATTGGCTATTTATCACCACCTCTGTAAATAAATCAGTCTGTAAGTTTCTCCACAACAAACCATTTCACATCAGACCACTCAGAATCAACCTGTTTGCATTTCAAGGACTGAATTGAGAAACTATGGACATAGATTTATCCTGAAAAATAATCACGTGTCTTGTTGATCAATTACAGCACCTTCCTTGTAAAACTAACCAGCTGTGACTTCTCTGGAAATACTGTGTTGAAGTAATGAGCTAAAATATTTCCATTAAGTAATTACTTCAATATGAGTCATCATCACAAGTCAATATTTAGAGAAACTAAGTTATTATTTAGTCAACATCTTAGAGAACATCGCTCATTATTTCAGTATACAAAGTCAAAGTCACATTTCTATTTTAGTTGTGGCAGAAACAGAATGTTTCCTCCAGCGGACTGGAATCAGCTCCTGTTCCTGGATATGAGTCTGGACAGTGAGATAAGCTATTTTACAGAAGTGAACATTTTTATGTGGGTGCTAATAAAGGGTCATCTAGGCTTTAAAAGCAAACCAGCCACGCAGCTGAGGCCACTCTGTCTTCAGTTTGGACTGTTGTTCATGTTGGTTTGGGGTTTTTCTTTACTTTCCTGCCCGTTTTCTGCAGGTTTAGTCATCATCAATTCCCAAAAGTAGCACAAACATCAAACCACTAACCATGTACCATTACTGATCACTCACAGAGAACACTAAGTGACTGCACGACTGGTGCTTTTGAATTGTGGTCATAGAGAGAAAGCGTGAATGCTGCTTTTCAGCACCTTGGTTCTGAGGTTCTACCTCAGCAGCGCAGGTACTTAGTGTATACATACCTAATACATGTACATCTGTATCCAACTGAATAGGTATATCCAGAGTTATGTTTGCATAAATATACAGTAATGCTGAACTACATGCACGGCTGAGGTGGGACGAGACCGGTGGTGTGGTTTTTGCATTATTTATCACACCATTCAAAACCACTGAGATGAATGTAAATATGCGCGCAGTGTGCTGGCTAGAGAGCCGCTGCCGCCACAGCATACAAACATTAATTGATCAATTGTGTATCTGTTGTTTTGCATCAGCTACATCAGCGCTCTGCGGCCAGACATCTGGTTTTATGACCTTGCGGCTGAGATCAGCTGAGGACACTTTGAGCATCAAAGTACACAGCAGCTGCACTTTTCCTCCCTGAAATCTTCATGTTTTAATATGGTAGTAGTAACGTCGAGTTTTGTTAAGTACCTAGAACCACTAACGATTTAGAGACACTACACTGATGTGTAGTCTCATACTGGTGGCATAAAACAACACTGTAGTTCACACATCTGGATATGAACCCAACCGTAGTAACCTCAAGCGTGTTGGTGCTGAGAAAATACTAATCAGGGTAACACTCTGGACCTTCAGGCCTGGATTTATGCAACGGCAGTGTAGCATGTAAATCTCAGCCATCCTGAGCAGACCTCAGGCGTTAGCTGATGACCCAGTGGGCCTCATGGTCATGGCGAGGGTCTCCAGTTGACCTATGAAGACCTGGACGTCCTGCTCGGAGCTGTGTGTCCATGCCAAGGGCAAGTGAGTCGGCACCACTCCGCGATCTGAAAGGCACAACACGGAGAATGCTGAGCCAAAGCTGGCGTGGCTTATCAGTGTGAGGTCAGAACTGGCGAGTTAGCTTGTTAGCCACGTTAGCATTTGATTTGGTTCCACTGTCTGAAAAGCTATTAAAAAAACTGACCAACACTATGTTGGCAGTACTGTGTGGTACACTAGAGCATAAACCCTTTGTTTGTTAGTTTTCCCATCAAAGTGGCCTTTAAGTACAAGTTATTCATTTAGGATATATTTCTCGGGGGTGAAACATGAGATAATACACTTGCATGAGGAGAGGAAAGTAAAACAGCAGTAAAGAAAGTTTTGAAACAAGCAGAAGCATCGAGCACTTAATAAGGAACATGATGCTAATGCTAGGTAGGACCTCGCTTTGCTCTCTAAACACCATCAATTCTGAAAATGACGTTTTGTTGATTTTCTAAGAAAAAATAATAGAACAAATCCCTACAGAGAACACACAGCTGCATGTTTTAAAGGAGCAATATGTAAAACAATGCATTTTGTCAAACTCCACACAGCTCCTCCTCCTCCTTCTTCACTCCTTCCCCCTTTTACTAACCCTCTTCATCCCTTCAACCCTCAACAAGAGCCCTCCAGCAGTGGAAAGCGGCACGAATGTTAACTTCTTTGTTTTTCATTTCATTGTTGTTCTTGCTGAGAGTGGTCGTGCTATTTATTCATCCATCTGTGAGGCCTAAAAACAGACACTGCACTAACTCACTACAGCCTCTTCAGAATAGGTTGGTGTTAGCTGATATCACCATCCTGTTGATAATTTTGAAATCGTTTCACTATAAATCTGAATTATTGATTACACCATTTTACATATTGCTCCTTTAATGCACACATACTCTTTATTTGCTAGGTTATCACAGATCTTTGTAACATTTCTGCATCATACTTGCTAACTAAGTCATGTAGAGTAGTTTGACGTAAACAAACCTTGGAAGAAGAGTCCGCTGGCTGTTTCCACAGCAGGCTTGGACACTGCGAGCCAGACGACCGTATCTGCTCCCTGCTCCGCCGTCCGCAGCCTGTCCCGCATCATCTGGTGGAACTGAGGCATCGCCGTGGCAACCGCTGAGCCAGACACACCAAGCCGGAGCTTATGAGCGTGCTATTCCCCAGCGCCGCTGGTAAACAGCACTAATACTACAGATTAATGCGATTTAGAGCGGGTGGACTGGAATTCTGGAGATTATAGTGATTTATAAATGCGGTGACATCTGTACCGCTGAGCACACGCAGGATTTCCTTGATATTAACACTTCCAGAGAAAAGCTACAAAGATAGAAGCCTTAAAGGAGAAAGATTTCTAGTAAATCTGACACTTTTAGACAGAAGACCTATTTGGATGCGGCTGCAATTAGCAGGCCAGTTGTTAGTGAGCTATTCAGTATATATGCATGCTGTAACGAGTTGTGAAGGCTGTGGTGACGCTCCCTTAATATATAAAAGTCTCCCTGTAGCAAATACTACCTCATATAAAGCCACAGTCTGTTACATTAGCAGTTGAAACAGTATATACCCAGTGTCTGATGTAACTGTATCTAATATAAAACATTTCACAGTATAGAGGATTCTGCATGTGACGTCACAGTTTGTGGGAGTCAGTGCCGTTACACTGCCAACTGAGTATCTCTATAGGCACTGCCAAAACATATAGAAAAGAAAAACAAATGGATTACACGAGGCTGAAGAAACTTTCTAGTTCCACCTTAAATGGTGCAGCAACTACACTCTGATGCCTGAGGTTAGACTGTAACTGCTGCACCATTTAAACTGAAACAGAAACAGTAGAACAATAAGCTGGCCAATAGGAAGCTTAATTCATAATTTGTAAGGACAGTAATTGGCAGAAACAGCTGGAACTGGATTTGCAGTTGCCAAGCTGTGCCAGGTTTGCTGCAATTTATTGTTAAATCAAGTTATACACTATTATACTACTAGATACTTATTCAGCAGGAAAGTAACTTCACTACAAACCCTCTATTGCCTGTAGGAGAACATTATTAAGTAAAGTAGGTCCGATTATCATAACCACAGCCACAGTAGCCTAAAAGTAACATAAAAACAAGTTGCAAGGATCCTCTAGACGAGCCCTCTTGGTAATATTTTCTTTTACATTCCATTTATATGAAAGAAAATGCTCCAGATGTTTAGATATTGATTGGGTAAGATAGGTAACAAATTCCAAATACAAGGTAATTATTTTGGCTACCTTCAGAGAGAAATGAAAACACATACTTTACTGTTAACGCAATGTAACAAAGACTTTATTCTAGGAACTTAAGACATTTCTGCTGGTCCAGTCATCCAGATTTAAAGGACATAATCTAAAAGGCAGCCAGCAAGTTCATTGGAAGCTGTCTTTGAACGTATCCAAAATAATTAGCCAGCACCTTAAGAGTTTGTACCTCACCCTCACCTGGTTGATATCAAGAACTGATGGACTGTAAAAAAAAAAGCACCACCCCGTTCTTCTGAACGCTGGCACTATTATTAGAAAGGATGTTGTTGTTAGTCATGTTGCTGGCTGTGTATTTCTTCCTGTACAGGGTTTGAGTTTTTCCCAATTAATTTAAGATGATTTCTTTTGGTTCACTCATCATGAAATGTGTAAAGATCAACAAGCTTTTTTTAAAATGATGTCAAGAATTAAAAACAGGTTTAGAATAACAAGGTTTTGTACATACATGGTGGTACAATAACATAAGTCTATAGTATATAGTCTATGCCTGCCTATTAGCGAGAAATAAAACAGGCAGTAAACAAAACAACAATCCTTACTATGTTTTTACTGGATACTGAATGAGTTAGTTCGGTGTCAGTATTGGTACTGGAAATGAAGAAGTGGTCTCTCACCATTTCTAGTTAGCATATAAATCAGTCAACGCCGTAACAGAGTGTAATTAGAGTGTTAGGTACTGAGTTAAGCTCGTTAATACCTGGAGTGTCCGCCCAGCCTGGGTGCATAACAGAGAAATGGATCTTGGGACGCGCTTTAGACCAAACCTCCGTCATCACCACTTGCTGCCTCTGTAGACGACACACACACATACATACTTGCTCTGATCTTTCAGGTTTCATAGAGCGTGCTGGAGATTGAGTGTTTGGATAAAGGTCATCATCATTACGCTGTTCAGCCTCAGCTGCGTCCAGCAGCCACCCTGTGGCGCTTAGTGTCACCTGTTGCTTGGCAACTGCCTGGAGGGGAAGAGAAGCGCTTCTCTCTCCGCCTGCGGGGGGTCACATTCAGCACTTCCGGCAGCGCGGGGTGGCATTTGCCTTGTTAACGTGATAAAAAGCCTAAACGTAATACAAGACTCCTCGCCTTTGTGCTTTTCTTACCTTGACCTCTCAGACAAACACAGTCACTTCTATTAAGAGCTGTATAGTCTGTCTGCGTCACTCCACTAATTTTATACAGAACTCAACTTAATGCATTACTCATAAACCCTGCAGAGCTATTTTTACCTGAGGTGTCAAGCAAGAGTATGCACATACACACTACATGGCCAAAAGTATATGGACATCAGACTGTTACACCCCTATGAGCTTGTTGGAGCTCCTTTTCCAAAACCATAGACATTAATATGAAGTTAGCCTCACTCCTCCAGGAAAGCTTTCTAGAGATTTTGGAGTGCATAGGAGGAAACATGTGCCCTTTCTGAGCATTTGTGAGGTAAAACACTAATGCTGGACCAGAAGGCCTGGTATGTGTACACTGAGGTTGAAGTCAGGAATAATTTTATGAACACTGCTCTGTAACCAGTGGTGCAGTGATGCTTCAACAGGAAACTGTTGCCACAAAAGCATATATATTGTTTTTACAATGTCTTTGTATGCTGTAGTATTAACACCAGTCTTTACTACCACTAAGAGTCTGAAAACAGCTCCAGACCCATTATTCCTCCTGTTGGCACTATGCATTCTGAGGGATAGCATTCTTACAGCATCTTCCAAACCCAGATTCATAAATCAGACTGCGTAATTCAGTACTCCAGAGAACATGTTTGTACTGGCACCACTGGCAGCTTGCTGTTCAACACTCCAGCCAACACTTGGCACAGGTCTTGGGCTTGTGTGCAGCTGGTTGGCCATCAAACCCTTATTATGAAGCTCCTGACGCCCAGTTTTTTGTGCTGATGTTTCCAGAGGCAGTTTGGAAGGTGATTTTATGCTTAAACACATGGCAGCCCCCCTCTGTGTCTACTGTTTCAGGGCTAAGCTGTCGCTGCTTATAGATGCTTTCATGATTTCTGTCCAAATGCATATTTTTTTTTGGAGGAGAAATAATGGTCTGGTTATTAAATGTTTGAGCTCCTTAGTACCAGTAAAAGAACATTTCAATGCTACAGCATACAACACTATACAGTGTAGCATTACAATTACAAATTATTCTAGGAGTTAGAGTTGGAGGAGTTCAAAACAAGCATTAAGAGATGGAGGGAAATGGGCTTCCATCTTTGAGAGAGAGGAGAAAACCAAGCTCCATTCTTGCTTCAGGCATTTCTGTCCATCTTTGAGAAAAGGAAGAAAAATTAGCAAACCAAACTCAATGTGTTCTCAGAACAAGGTCCAGACCTCAACACCAATGTTGAGCTATTACGACCTACTTGCGCAACAAACTTTTGAAATTTGGAGATGCAGAAAAATATCCCTGCAGGTGTGAGGAAGACATTCAATGTCAAAAAAAGGAAACATTATACCATCGTTAGTTTTTGAAGCTCCTGCGCAATTTTTAGTTCAGTACATTCTTTCTGCTATTGTTTCCCAGATGCTAAAAAATGGGTAACTCATACATAAAGACCTAAATGATGGTATCAGTGACATTAAGGGCTACTTAATCCTCTAACAACGCAAAGTTATGTATCTTGGTGATATAAATAACTATGTTTTAGACAGTGAGAGATATTTAACAAAGATTTTGCTGATAGCAAGCAAAAAAATAATAATAACGCGAAATTGGGGCAAATCGGACAACCCCCCCTTTTTGAACAATGGGTAGAAATCGTGAGAGAAATCTATGTATTGTAAAAAATACATAAATAAACTTTGACTGAGGGAAATAATATTGGATAATAACTGGAGGAAATTGACAATATACGACACCACAGAAACAAATAAGGATGAATAACCTGGAATAAAAGGACTGTAAGCACTGTAACCTCGAACACATACATTTTTGACTTTTGGCATCCCTGGTGTAATTAATAATCTTATTTTATTTGGAATATTTCCATTACCATTAATATTATTGTTATTATTATTTGTTATTATTATTTATTTATCTGTTATTTATTTATCTGTTATGTTATTATTATTATGTTATTTTATTTTATTATGTATTTTTTTCTTTTCCTGTGAAGGACAGGAAAGATCTTTAGTACTATGGATGCTGTTATTATTTAACCCACGGGACGTCTGACACCACTGTAGCATTTCTTACACACTGTGTGTTAAAGTTTAAATGCAACTCCTCAGCAGTTATGTACCTTGTTCTGGGCGTAGACCATCGTACCATCAAACGTTGTCCTCTCAGTCTGCAGGTCTGCTGGGTTCAGTTTCTGTACCAGCATGCCTCCTGAAGACACAGTGATCTAGCGAGACAGTAAACCATTGTTCTTCAGTTAACTTCAATTGGTTTTTGGAGGTAAGTTATAAAAATACACAAAATACAGATATGAAAATTACACAAACATATTGTTGCTTTTTGTTTGCAGCAGTGAAACTATTTTAACATGTATCAGGAGGAAGCTTATACTCACAACTCTTGGGTCTTTGCTCTTCTCCAGAAGAGGAATCAGACACTTGGTGAGAACATAGGCACCTAAACAAGAACAATCATTTTTAAGATGTCAGAAGTTAGGTGTCAATCTTGGTGCCTTTGATAAACGGGCTGAGTAGGTCTGCACATTGTTTGATTATTGTCATTGTAAATGGTATTTGCAATAGTGTTGTTGAAGAAGTCTGTAATATGTTGTGATGTAATTCTATGAAATTAAATTGCTGTCCAATGAAAAACAAGTATCTCCAAAACGTCAACTTTACAGGAGAGGGCACTTTCGTCTGTCAACTGTCGACACTTTCAATGTAAGTCAATGGAACCAGAATTTTTCTAATCTATTTGGAAACATTTCTATTGATCCATTCGTCAAGAAATTCTCACATGATGTAAACGGCAGCTATCGCGTTCGAATGATGTAGAAAAATAGAAATCGCCAAAAATGGAGATAATGGTTTTCTTGAAACGGACAAAATAATGAAACAAGCCTGGACAAAAATTCAACAGTGTTTCCTGGGTCTACTTCTTAGCCAGATGTCACATTGGATGTCACCCCTCTAACGGTTTGGAGGTGACACTACGGACTGCTAAGGACTGCGAGAGAGGGGCCATAACAATCTGGCTCTTGTCAAAGTCACTCAGGTCTTCCTCACAGCTGCCCATTTCACCCACATTCGACACAACACCAGAACCAAACGTTCAGTCGCCGATTAATGAAGCCCAGACTTTGATGTGTGCTGCAGCTACAAGATAATTCATGTTAGCTACCACAAAGGCAACATACATGCCTTACCTAGAGTGTTGGTGGCAAAATTTTTCTCTAGACCATCTGAGGTCAGTTCCCTCTGACTCTGCATACAGCCAGCATTATTAATCTGAAAGTGAGAACGGAGAACAACAATTTCAGGCTAAGCTGTGTGTTTAACCATGGAATCAATGCTAAAGTTTTTCAACATAACCAACAAGATAAACTTGTTTACAATCATTGGTGACAAGTACAACCCCAATTCCAAAAAAGTTGGGACGCTGTGTAAAATGTAAATACATCCATTTTAAAAAAGCTATCAATTTGCATATCGTATAGACCATATTTTATTCACAATAAAACACAGAACACATATCAGATGTTTTACTATTTCATAAAAAAATAATTGACTTATTTAGAACTTTAAGGCAGCAACACATCTCAAACAAGTTGGGAAAGTAAGTAGTACTAATAAAAAACAGCTAGAGGAGCAATCTGCAACTAGAATAAGGTTTTGGGTTGAGGTTAAGGTTAGGGTTTGAATTAGGTCCAAGTTAATGGTCAAGATTAGGTTTTGGGTTAAGGTTAGGGTCAGGTTTGGGGCCAGGATTAGGATTGGATTTCGGGATTAGGATTAGGCCCAGGGTTAGTTTTAGGCCAAGGGTTAGGTTTTGGGTAAGGTTGGCTTTTGCTTAAAAGAAAGTAACATTTAAAAACTAGTTAATTTAACAAATCAACAATACATCGACTTAATGTAAATAATGTATCAACAGTACATCTTTAAAGATCTACTTCAACATATTCAGATGCTTTACCACTGCTACTTTACGGCTACTGCTGTTGACGTGCTACTTGCAAAGGGGATCGGGCCACCAACTTCTCCTACCTGACTTTTAGGATTGAACTCAAAACTGATATGGCAGAACTGACATTGTTGTAAGAACAGCCACAGGTGTGTGGGGGCGGAGCTTGTAGCAGGATGTTGCTCTTATGGTTATCCAATCACAGTCCAACGCAAATATTGTGTTTTGGAAAAAATTAAGTATGTAACTTTGTAGTTGACTCCAAAAAATGGGGAAAATAATAAACATGAAAATGAAAAATTCCTTTTTAAGTACAAATTTTTTAAAGACAAATTTACATGTCCTATATACATTGCAGGTAGCCATGAAGAGCAAACCCAAGACTTTTTTCTCCAAAACATAAAAATTGCTGGTGCTAAATTTCTATTTACTTTACAAGCACACAATTGGGTATAATGGGTAACACACATAGTTATGAAAATTACAATCCATTATATCTTCCTAATTATAACTACACTGATGGAGTATAATTTGAGAGTGGTTGTAATTAATTTATTGATTAATTGATGCATTAATTAATTAACAACACAAAGAAGTTTAAGAATCACCCTTCTGATATGTTATGATGATATGTTATGAATTAAGATCTTTTTTATGTGCATTGCAATTTCTTGATAGATCACTTCAAAGCACTCTCAGGCTCTGCACTAAATGCATTAACAGGCGAGACATTATTACAATGAGCATTTATCATGTAGAAACTCCCAAATCCTGTTACATGCAGGGGTATCATGACTGAGATGGCTTCCATGCTTCAAGATGTTTTAACTAACCAGAACATTGAGAGAGGTGTACTCCTTCTTAAAGGCCTCTGCAAACTCCCAAACCTTCCTGGTCTCCGAAAGATCCAATAGGTGGACATAGATCTCCTGAAATAAGATGATTTAAGTCATTTTAACAAATTAGTATGTCTGAAAATAATGAATTTCTGCAAGATAACTATAATAATTGCAGTACACACCAACACACGGTTTATATATACTCTGAGAACTTTTATTTCCAGAGACTGAACATCTGCAGGGAGATTTAGATGAAACCTACCAGAACAAATGTCATGTAACACGATTTGATCAAATAATTTTTGATGCATTATAAGAGCAGTGCTTAGTGCTCAGTGCCAACACTCCTCAATACTTATATCTGTCCATGGTTGTGACCATGCAACCACAATAAATTCAGAACAAGCTGTATGCACTGGGGATTAAATGGTAAAACACAGTGCATTAAACTGCTTTACTTTTAAAAAAATGTATGGGTTTAGAAGTTCTCCATGATCTTAAAGCAAGTGTTTCTCTGTTTCATTTATACCATCAATTATCTTTACTTTCACAGACCATAACAGAGCAGCGTCTGAAATCTAATATACTTGAAAGATAATTACCCGTAACTACATATCATTGTGTTTTTGTTATCTTGACTAATAAGCCTTTCAAGTCTATGTAGGATCTATGTACTGCAGCTGAGTAGATTTCCACAGTAGCCCAGAACAGACAAACCACCTGCTGGCTGTAGAGAGGGCTTTTCAAGATTTTTTGCTGAAGCCTTAATTATAATTTGATGGCAAATAATAAGGTTTTGTGTTAAAATGTTTTAATGTACTGCATATGTATCAGTAGATCTTTGCATAAAACTCCAGGGAGGATATGTTGATATCTTAAATCTCTCATCAAAAAATATTCCCAGCATTAAAGCTACGAGACTGAAATCAGTTTCTTATTCACTCGTTTCTGATTTGGTAATGTATGGGTCCTATAAAAATAAAAACATAAATAAATTTATAACACACTTGGATTGGCTTTAAACACTTCTTATTTGAATGTTCCTATTTCATTGTAACTGGTGCAGCAGAAGAATTCTGGTGTTGACTGTCAGCTTCCTATTCTTGTTGCTCAGATTTTCCCATTCCACCTTAAATGGTGCAGCAGTCATTATAACGCTGCACTACACAACCTCACCACTAGAGGTTACACATTGCTCCTGTACACAGCAGACAACATTGCATCATGTCAACATTTCTCCTTATTTTTCTCATTAGTGTGGAGATTTAATCACTGATAGTATTTAATGACTGTGTTCTAATCCAGAATGCTTACAGTGTTACCGCTCTCCCTGACTATCTCCTCCCTGGCTGCCTCGCCCCGCTCTTTATGACGGCACACAAGATGAACTGTTCCACCTGGAAAGAGACACACAAGGAGATAAGGATCAGAGGCATATCTAAACCCGTGGTCCTACCTTTTTTAATCAGGTAGGACTCTCATTATTGTGTTATCGTGTTGACTGATTTATTGATTGATTGATTTTTTTTACATAAGGTGTGCCATAACTTTTACATAAACTGCCTTTTATGAGTTTTTACCTCAACATGGTTAGTTCAGTAAATAAACATAATTATTATTTTTTACATTAAAAATCAACTAAAACATATCAATATGCAAACTGCTCACTAATCATCCCCTGCAAAGTCAATCTGAATCAATTACATTTTACTGTAATCAATACAATGAAAACTAAATTAATTATAAGCTTAAATGATCAATAGCAATGTGCAGTGTTTAAAACAGGAGCTGTCTCTATTTTGTGCTTGTATTACTGTGTTTTTAACAGGAATTTCAATGTTTTAAAAATTGAACCTAAAGCAGTGGTAGGGATGTAAACACCATCATTCGGAGCAGTTTGAGGTGAAATGACACAATGTAGAAAATCGTACTGGCTCAGATTTAAAGCAACAATATGTAAAAAGTTCTCCTTAAAACAACAACATCATTTTGAAGTAGTTATTTTATAGCAGTTATTTTACGTTAGTTTAAGTGACAGGCAGAATGGTGTCTCAGTTATTGCCACTTCAGGCCCAAAATGCCTTCTACAGGGTTATGTAACGCGACCTGTCGCGATAACTGTGTAACACTTTTTTAACACCACCGTGTAACACCAACAACTAAGGGTCTTTGACTAGCTATAAGAAGAAGCCAGCTCAGCATCCCCTGCATATACATCATGACAGAGGCTGAGAAGAGACCAAAGAAGAGGAAAAGAAAAATAGAGAGTGACAGATTAAGAGACCGAGCAAGAGTAAATCTCAGACTGATAGGTTGGCGAGAGCTTAGGTAGATAAAGGATGTGAGGCAATCTCATAGCTAAAAGCAAAACAATGATAATCCGACAGCAGAGTTGTGATATAGGCTGTAACCTTATCTGTATCGTTCTTATCTTAGTTCTTTACTTAGTTTTTCTAGACACTGGAAGAAAAATAATAATGTCAGGCCAAAAAGTTTGGTCAGTCTTCGTCAATCTCACCAAATAAGCCTTGGAATTTTACAACCTCCCTTAATAACATCCGGCGGTATAACTCCACCGTGCAAGTCAACACAGTTCTTTCTCTTCCAATGCTGTCTTTGCTAGTGCTAATTAATCCCAGACAGAATCTCTCACACCTTTGAATACCATCAAATACCAATCTCTAGTGTAAATATGCTACGAAGGCGGTTTAGATTTTATATCCATCAGCTCGCCAACAAATTCACATGTACAGCTGTTCAGAAGAGAAGCTCAAATGTGAACATTAAAATTGAATTAGGCTCCGCAACTGTAGGAGGAACCCAAGAGCCAAAAACATTATGCTGCTTTAAATACAGCAACTTAATAAAACTTTTCCTACAGATTTTCTGAGATTGTATACGTAATGTGATTGAAAACAGGGATAGAAAAAAATATATTAAAAAAGTCTTCTAAGGGGACTATTTTGCCTTACGGCACTGATGTACCTCTCCAACATAAATAAGAAAATACAGTTTAGGCAAAAACCTTCTCAAAAACGATCCCACGTGAATGCATTATGCAAAATTCCTGGGAGAGAAAGCTTTTAGAAGCATTAGACTCTGGTTTCTATTACCACCACTGTAAACAATTCAGGTTATACAACACTTCTCCACAACATATCACTCTAAATGACTTTGTTTACCTATCTTTACCTTTTAGTTATGCAGATATTTAAAAAAAATCACTGCACCTCCTCTTTTAAGCAGAACCAAAATGCACAGAAAACACTGCAAGGAAGTTACCTAACTGTGCAATAAGCCACGCGTGATTAAGAAAGATTAAAACTACTGCAAAGAATGTGAACAAGGCATCTATTACACAAGAACTCTCAACATAGGGCTTCTATTGTAGTCTATTATAGTATTCATTCCTCATGCAGGCCTGTGGGGACCCCCATAGTTATAGGTTCTGCAGTGAAATGAACCGTCAGCCTACATATGAATAAAAATACAGTACAAAATAATATAGTCTTATAAAGGATATGAGTAACCATTCTTTATGTATTCAATACAAGTGCTTTAAAGACGCCCAGGAAAGTAACAACTGTGAGGAAAATGCACTTAAATGCAGTCCCAGGTCTCTGTGCTGCTATTGCTTCAGTAAATCAGGTAACACACCTTTCTTTGCTATGGCCATGGCTGCCGCTTTCCCAATACCGCTGTTGGCTCCAGTGATCATGAATGATCGGCCCACCACAGACACGTCCAGATCTTTCGCCACAAAGCTTTTGGAGGCTGTTTCATATCCACTTCTGGTTCAAACATAAATGAACGAATGAAAGAATGAGTCAAGCAATCAGTTGATCCTTAAATTATTAAACTTCTAGTTTCAATATGATTTGGACTGTGCATGTCTGATGATATCAGTATTGTACTGCCATTGGCTTAATAAAATAGAAATCGAAAGTTTTGGTGATGCGTATTGTGGTGTCGGCGTGGAGTAAGAAGACACATAAAACACAGAGCTTTAGACCAAAGCTCTTTTATTGAACACAGTAGCAGTGGAGACCACTGTCCCAGGCTAGTGAACAGACAGGACATCAGGCAGGTCATAAACAGCCATACAGCTCTCTGTGAGAATAGGCACCAACCCTGCGCCAAGACCCCACAAAACAGACCCCCACTTCCCAGTGCAGAATAGCACGAGCAACACATTCACACTTCCAGCCCCACCATTTACATGTTTTATGTCTCTCTTAATGTTGCCCAGGCGCTACATATGATGCTCTGCTCCAGTGAACACACATCGTGGGCGCTCGCTTTCAGCTGCGTAGGCTGCCAGCCCTCCCTCGGGTTTGCATCCTCTTCCCCAAACTGAAGGCTGTGTCCTCATCCCCACTCTTCACAGCTCATGCTGTCACACCTCTTGCTACATGGGGACAGCAGCAGCACCATTCCCTCCACTGCTCTTCCCTTTCTTCTCAGGTGGTCACAGAAGTCTTTGTGAGTGCTGTATGTCTCTGCTGAGCCCCGTCTTCCAGCCGGTCGAGCCTTGTCGCACTGCCTCAACCACTGTCCTAGCTGCCCACCTTCACTACACAGCTCTTCTCTCACAGTCCTCTACTGGGACTGGTTGTCTTCATGTTTGACCAGCAGTCCAACAAAGAGTGAACCCACTTCTGACACCACTGTAACAGCAGTAAAAATAAAGATTGAAGCTAAGATTCAGACATAAGAACAGCTATTTAATGAAAACAGCAACACATACAGAAGCACAAAGTGGAGGAGAGGACACAGCTGACCACAGGCTCTACTGGTCGCCTCTCTCACCCACAAAACTAGACCAAACACATAAACATAACAAAATCCAGCAACACAAAACAATGAACAATAAACAGTACCTTCTTAAACGGGGTGCACGCCTTCCCTGCACGCCAGCTTCTGGATGAGTGTGTTTCATGGCCGTTGCCACAGTGTTGTAGAAGAGCTGAATGTTTAGGCGACACTAGGCCACTGTGCTATGATATATGCATTTTATTCATTTTACTGCATTAGTAAGCTTAAATAAATAAATATTGCATTTGTTTGCATCTCTAATACATGCCTTAATGTCTACAATTCATAAATATGTAATGCCATTTGCAGATATGTAGGCTACATGAAAAGTATGGGATATTGGCAATGGACCACAGTTTCCGTATTAGTTCGTCCCTACTATGGCATGACATAGCCCTGATCTACCTTGCTTTAGAGCATTTATCAGGGCCAGAATTGCAGTAATGGCTCAAATCTGGGTGTTTAACTCTAACCAGGATGGTAGGCACTAACCTCCAGTGGCCACTGCTTTCTCACTTTGTGGATTAGACCATACAGGGGCCTATTCATGCTATGACAAGGCACTTCACACAGTAAGATGCATTTGTCAATAGCCCTCATTGTACCAAGAAACTGACCTTACACTAAGACAATGGATAAGAAGTTAGGAGTGTAAGCCAGAGCTATGCACAGAGTTCAATAACAAAACTTTTTTAATCTGTTTTTTTAATAATATATAAATGAATAAGCAATGACTTGCAAAAAATTTGCAATGTAATATGTGTAATCAACTCCAAAACTTTTTACCACACAAGTCACAGTTAACAATAAAAGATAGTACTGTTCATGCAAAGTCACACGGGCTAAGAAAAGCTGGAAATTCAATTTAACGCCAGCCTCACTTTTACACAAACTCTCCAAGGAGCTAGACTCCATAACAGAAACTTCTAGCCATGTAGGGCGACGACATTTAAAAACATATAAAAGCTAAAAACAGACACCAAAGCAAAAATATAAGACACCCCAGTGTGTCCAGTACCTCGTATATTCCCGCATTCCTTTGATGAACCACACGATATTCCTGTAAAGAGACATTACACAAGAGCCTCCGGTCACTTCCACAGAGTAACTCCTAATGCCTGCACTGTTATGGGTCACATGTATCTACTGTACTTCTACCTTACGCCCTCTATCGGCTACTCAGTGACAGCGCAGTCAGCTACCCCTCCAGTCTGTTGTTTGCTACTGACTGCAGCATTTCTGACTGTGAATTTAAAGGATGGAAATTCTTTCACATATAAGCTCTTAACGAACAGCAGTAACTCATTTACATGCACGCTGGAACTTAACATGCTTAATCTTCTGTTCATTTGCTTACATGTAATGATTATCTCATTTACGAGTCAAATCAGTCGTAGGTTGCGGTTTTTAAAACGCTCTTTGGGTTTAGATGTATTACATCGGGCTGTAAGGTTTTCAGATATTCAGAGGAATAAAGACTCCGGACGGTTTTTTGTATACTTATTATCACCTGAAGGAAATACCGAGCCTCACGCCCTGGCAGGTGTAACCGAGCGTCCAATCGCAACAGCCCAAATTTGTTGACGGCACATCCGGAGGTGTTTTATTTTCCACCCGGTTTCCACCAAGCCCCACCCACCGCACGCTGGGATTGGCTAGTAGTTTATGCCCCACAAGCAGGCCGCTCTTTGAATGACGAGTTACTCAGCCAATCCCAGCGCGGTATGGCTGACCATGGCTGTCGACTGACCAATCCCAGTGCAGCAGGGCTGACAATAGCAACCTATGCCAGCACACGAGGGAAAACACTAGCAACCAATCCCAGCGCTTGAGGTGGACACTGCTAACTAATGACAGCACAAGATGGTGGGCACTACCGACCAATCACAGCTCAAGAGGGTGCGCGTTGTCGGAATACGGGTGAGAAAAGAAAAAGCGTCTACTCGAGATCCCCCGGCTGAGGAGGAGGAGCTTTAGGATTTCTGCATTCTGGAAAAGACAGCGATGTGGCCAGCAGAGTCCACGCCAACCGGGCGAGCGGTCAACTTCACAAACTTTTAAACCCCAACTCCACTCATTCTCCCTGTGTTTTCCAAAATGGTAAGTGCGGACAGTTTACATTTCCTCTCTCAGATGCCGGTAACAGACGCTTCGAGGAGATGATGTGTCTCTAACATTAGCAGAGAAAGACACACAGATAGGCTCGCTTGGCTTGGCTGCACCTGTTCGTACCAGGTGGCTGTTTTCCTCACATAATTCGAGCCGCTAACCTACTTCGACGACTCGAATGCACAAGCTTGTCTTTAAGCTACGGGGGAAAGTTGCTTAAACTTAAAAAACACCTTTCTGGCAGACTTTTGTTCACTGAATCTACTTTTTGGGCGAATAGGAAGGTGTCGCTTCCTCCTATCTGGCCAAACTGGTTCCAGCGTTCACCATGAGATCTCTCCAGAGGGGGCAGCTGAC
The DNA here is from genome assembly GCA_021613375.1 of Megaleporinus macrocephalus. Taxonomy (NCBI): domain Eukaryota; kingdom Metazoa; phylum Chordata; class Actinopteri; order Characiformes; family Anostomidae; genus Megaleporinus; species Megaleporinus macrocephalus. Next base: position 18,014,840 of record CM038723.1, on the reverse strand, counting down.
TTTCTCAACTCGTTTCCTGAATTTCCTGAACACCTTCAGCGGTGTCTCCTCAGGCTTATCACTGCTCTGGTTCTTTATCACCGCTGTTCGACTTCCTGAAGCTGCTGGTGTAGAAAAATCTTTAAGAAATGTAAATAAGCGACCTTGACAGCTGACTTGTGTAGATACTGAGGTATAAAACTACGGTGTACAGTTTTCACCTGTTTTCTGTTAAAGGTTTATGCTATATGGTAAACTCAGTGATATTCATAATCGTTATTAATAATCTTTTTATACTTCCACTTAAAACAACTCTACCAAAAGAAATCGTTATTTTTTTAACATGGCCTTCTGATTGGTTGCTTGGTATATGTCTTAAAAGCAGCATAAGATGAAACACACCTTATAACTTTATTGTGAAGGCCCAGCAAACTTTGTCTTAAACCATTGTCCCGCCCCAGTTTTAGGGAAACAAACAGCAGTTAACCTTCTTGAGTCGCCAATCTTTGGTGTCCAAACCCAGACATCTGTTTTTAGCTTGGTCTCCAGATAAGTCTTTGTTTTTAGGTTAGTCTTCAGATGAGTCTCTGTTTTTAGCTTGGTCTCCAGATGAGTCTCTGTTTTACACTTAGTCTTCAGATGAGTCTCTGTTTTTAGCTTAGTCTCAAGACGAGTCTCTGTTTTTAGCTTAGTCTCCAGTTGAGTCTCTGTTTTTTAGCTTGGTCTCCAGGTGAGTATTTGTTTTTAGGTTAATCTCTAAGCAAGCCTCTGTTTTAAGGTTAGTTTCCAGGCAAGTCTCTGTTTTCAAGGTTAATCTCTAAGCAAATCTCTGTTTTAAGGTTAGTCTCCAATCGGGTCTCTGCTTTGAGTTTAGTCACCAGGTTAGTCTCCAGGCGAATCTCTGTTGTAAGGTTAATCTCTAAGCGAGTCTCTGTTTTTAAGCTTAGTCCACAGACCAACGGTTCACTATACAATAATTGGTTCTGCAGATTGCATGAAGCTAAATGTTGGCTAATGCAGACTTCAGCTTAGTGCAGTTGGTAAGAGCGAGTATTGTATTGCATATGGTTGATCTGTGGATGAGCACTGGTGATGGATTTAAAACCTAATGTTAGGGTAAGTTGATGTTGAGAAGCGTCCGGTAGTTGAATGTTTATTGTTGGTTATTACACAGGACAGTAAAAGAAACCAAAACTACATACATTGTAGAGCAGCTGGTACTGACATCAACCCAACCACTAACAAACAAGCTGTATGTCTCACTGCTAGTTCTTACGTTGCCTTCATAGTAGATAATCTATCCATTCAGTTTAAATCGCTCTTCATAACCTCAGAATTACGTCTAACAAATGTTGTGTGTCTTCTGTTTGGGACATTCTCTTATGATATTATCTAAATCAGCATAATGAATATTCGCCTTCATCTAGTTCATTGTGTTTTTCTCTTACTGCCCTCCATCTGGATTTCAAAAAGCATCAGAATGACATGAGTAAAAACAACCTATTAACAGAGAAATATTCTGTTTTGAAGTATTTTGGAACAACAAATGTTAGTGTTTTAGTTTTCAGTCCTGCTTTACCGATAATATTCTAGTTAACATTAGCCCTGTAGAATTTGTTATTAGTACAATCGATGAATCAGATTTAGAAATATGTCTCACGTTTCTCTATTTGGTTATTGTCATCTATGTGAGGTGAGGAGAGCCTGCTCTGGATGGCGTATTGGCGATCTGATCAATAGAGGGTATTGATTGACTGTCACCAGACTGTCAGACTGGTAAAACATTCTGCTACTGTTTATGAGGGAAAAACTGTAAAACTGGGCTGAAACAAGTGATTATCTGCTGCACTTAAATACAGTTGTACTCAGCAGTAGTATAGATTATTGTGTTGACCATGACGTAGGACTTCCAAGTTAACTGAGTAAATGTTTGAACGTGCTTTGTGGAGTTCCTCCTTATAAGGAAAACTGGATTTCTTTTGGATGTGAAATTTAGAACTGAAAATGTTTCAGTGCCTGAATTCCAGTTGTTTCTGCAGATCACAGTGAATTAAGCTTTTTCCTGTTTCATCTTAAATACTGGAGCAGTAACAACCTGACCCAAGGCACCAGAGGGTAGCTGCTGTGCCAGGTGGAACTGGATTATTTAAATAGGAAGCTGAATTCTACCTCTTGTGATGTATTGGCTTCTCTGGTTTTCAGCAATTTGTAAAAAATAGCTCTGAATACTTGCTCAGTCTATTTGTACTCTCAGTAACACACCAGCTCTTTCCTGTTTTAGATGTTTTTGTGTTTTTCGCAGCCGGCTGCATTTACTGCTGCATTCTGCTGCTCAGTGGGCTCTCCTTAGGTGGATGTAATGCCTATTCTAATGACAAATCAAGCGAATGTGTTGTTTTGCAGCTTTTTCTCCATTTATGGTCCAGAGAGTGAGCGTTATATTTAGAAACGGTATTATTGTTTACATACTGCTTCACATTCTTTTCAAGAAAGGTGGAAAAGTTTGTTTTTCCATTATATTGACCCCTCAGTCTTCACATCATTAGTCACTACCGTTGACTGAGTGGACTGAACTGTCATCACTCAGAACTTTGATTTGGTGTTTCCATTTCCACAAAGAACAGGCACTAAACAAAAGAGTGAGTTCAGGTGAAGTAGGACTCCAGGTGAAGTGGGACGCTAAGGCTTAGTGGCATTCTGCTTTGCTGCCAATGACAACAAATGGTACTTGTGTTTACATATTTAAATAATTGTGCTTTTTGTTTTGTGACATTGTTGTTTTATGCCCAGTGGCATTGAACAATATCACATGCAAAAAACAAAACATACTCTGTATTTATGTAGTTTCATCTTTATATTAATAATTTATCTTATGTATAGTTATTACACCTTTGCAGTTGGACATTGTTTTAGTGTTGGATGTATGTGTGTTGGTGATTTCAAATAAAAGTGTGTATAATAATAATAGTAGTAGTAGTAATAATAGTAATAATAATAATAATAGGCAAATGGTGGTCTTGTTATCATCATGCTAGCAGACTGCTCTTTTTTGTGTAGAGGTTTTTTTGTATATTATTCTACACCTTTTTCCACATACAAAGCTTGTCCACAAGATATTACGATTGCTGCATTATACATTAAAGGTTTAAGAATACAGAAGTAAAAATTCATTCATGATTCATTCATTCATTCAGTCATTTGTTTATTCATAAATTCTCAAACACTTTGCTGAAAAGATGGCAGTTTGCTGAAAAACTGGCAGTCATTTTCTTAGAATAAATAAATAACCAAAAATATGTATAATAATATATAATACATGTTGTGCAAGTGGCTTTAACAAAATAACTTGCATTATTATGGCTAAAATAATAAAGGTAAACAAACGTTTATGGACTGCAAAGGTACATCCTAAAAATGTAATGAACTGAGCTTTACAGGGTAATTTCCAATTTGATCTTGTTTCTGTATATAATAAACTATTAACTTATATTTCTTTTGCTCCTTAAGTATGTGGAAGAAGTAGCTGACACATTATTTTAGGAATATTTTGCTAAATAGAATATCAACAAATATATTATCATAGACTTAATACCTGCCTGGATTACTGACCCACATGAATAAGGACACTTCTACTTAATCAGTTAGGATATTTGAAGTACAACAACTGATCTATTCATGTTTTGCAGACAAACGTTTTTTGCAGACAACAGTTACTAGGTTTGACAAAACCATCACACTGATCCTAATAAATTAACTGAGTTTATAAAATAGAGTTGCTATATAAAATAGTTACCAGTTGTTTTTTCCTGACCCTGCTGTAAGAGTGACTCCTACACTCTGCACGTTAGTGCTTTCCTGCTTTCAACACACCTGATCCTACTAATGAGTTGCTTAACAAGCCTGAGGTGGGTGTGTTACAACAGGAAGACACTGAAATGTGCAGGGTGGAGTGCTGCAGGATCAGGTGTGGGTTTTAGCCAAACAGAGCTAGGTTAAAAAATTGCGATGTCCTTAAAACAGCAGAGTCACTGATCATTTTAAAAGAAGAATACACAACAAAACCTTTTCTGTACCTTGTTCATTTAGCACACAGTAGCAGTAGTAGAAAAATGGGGTCATTGATTTGGTAATGCTAATTTAAATATCATCTAATACTTTGACACCATGATGTATTTGAAACATGTTTTATCATGGTGTTGTATGCGCAATACAGAATAACATGATTACGCTACAAAAAATAAAAATAAAAACTGCATCCAGTCTGACCTAATAATGTGACCTTTCACACACGCAAATAAATCTAATTTAATATTAATAGTCTACATTAAATAAAATATTTTACTAATATTTAAAGAGGATTTTTTTTAATGTTCTGTAAAATTTGGTGCTACAAAAGAGTGCCTCTCTGGGCAGAGCATGAACTGCATGCACACAGTGGTGTAGGTGGCAGTAGAGATAATGTGGGCAGCTGTTCCAGAAGCTCAAGTGCCAAGCATCAGGTAGAGGGGTGTAAAGCTGCTTCAGCTTTTGGGTCAATGGAAACGTGTAATGGAGTAATGATTAATATCTATGGAATGATATTGTGTTTTTGACTAAAATATGAGATTTTAGTGAAATAATCTTCTAAAATATACATTTTCCAAAATTTCAAAGGGCACATAGGAGTATACATGTAAACAAACACAGCTCTACAAATGGGAAGGTATTGTGTTGTTGTAGCAAAATGAGCTTGAAATTAAAGCTATTCTTTATTGTGCTCAAAATGCTGATGGACAGTTGTCATGGAATGTATGTAAACAAATTCTAAAAAGAATAACAAGCTGCTGTATGTTAATTTCATAATCAATTGACCAACAGAAATGCTCCAAAACTGCTCAAAATAAACGCCCTTACATTAACGAACATTAAAGGTAAAGAACATTTTGCCTTCTCCTGTAAAGTTACCAACAGAGCACTGGCAGGAAACTGCAACTGATCACTTAAATTTATTCTTGACTTGCACATGATTTGCTATTTATTGAACAGTGGATAACATAGTGCAGGGGTTCCCAGTCCTGGTCCTATGCAGATTTTTGAACATGGTTTCAAAACACGCAACTAATTCAACTCTTTAACTATTTAACACCACATTGTTGGCTGTGTCAGGCGTCTAAGGTAAGAAAATACATATATTTGCAGAGCATAGAGTTGCCAGGACTGGGACTGGAAAGACCTGGCATTGTGGATAACATCAATGGCCCACATACAGAAGTGTTGTTGTTATACTAATTTTACGCATTTGCTTAAACATCTCTATCAACTATCGGATAGTATCAGATATTGGTGGTGATTTTCTTTTGGCTTCCAAAACCAATTTTAAAAGCCTTAATACTGATCCAGTATTCTTCTTCTTTGCGCACACAGGCATATGGACGCTACTGCCGATTTTGCTTATTGTTATGGTTGGTGTGAAATGGATGTATTTCTTTGCTCACTATCCTGATTTTACTACATTGCGGTCTTTCAGAGTAACATTGGATGGAATGGACACTCTGCTGTCAGATTTTCAATGTTTTCCCGTTAGCAGTGCCTGACACTGTCTTGCAGTTACATGGTATGGGATCGTGTCATCTCTAGTTATTGTTCACACTAAGGTGTTAATTATTGGTAAGTGCTTTCAGCCCTGAAATCCTATATGAGTGCATCCCTGACAAAAGCTGTATCAGAGCATCTGTTATAGAAAGTATAATAATATGCAAGCATTCCTGCTGCTTTTGTTTGATAGATCACTGTGCGTGTGGAGTTTCTCTAAAGGCTAAACAAAGCACTTACCATCAGCACACTGCACATACAAGCACTATTCCCCCACCCCCTACCAAACCAGCAGGCAAGTGTGTGTGTATGTGTGTGTGCGTGTGTGTGTGTGTGTGTTCAAACAATAGAAGGAAGATGAAATGAGCACATCGTGGTTGTCCTAAAATGGAATACAGGATGAGACTGGCTGGGAAACAAAGTCAGGAAACTCTCATCCTTTCAGTTCCAATTAGACATTTGTAGAGCTGTGTTTGTTTACATGTATATGTGCCCTTTGCATTTTGGAAAGTGAATATTTTAGATAATTAATACACAAATCTTATATATTTTAGTCTAGTTTATTGTTTACATGTGAAACCGACACTACCAAGCAGTCAATGACCTGTTGGTACCTGTGCTTTTAAATATCCTCCAGACGTTTACTTTGGTTGTTAAAGAGTTTGGCCGGAGTTCGCTCTTTATTTCAGTTTAATATACTTTCCTGTGCTTTTGAAAAGGCACCTGCGGTGAATGCTGTGTCTGAGCTATAGATACAGGCCTAAAGGAAGACTTGACTGGTACTGTTAGCTGAGATAACAGACCATTTGCAATTTTGTGTTTATCTAAAAGCCACATGTGATCTACTCTACCTTTCTGTGATCTTGTATGAACCCATCAGAAATGTCTGAGCTGTGTGTGCACTTTCCACTTATCAGTTTTCTATCACTAGTCTGAATAACCTCAGAAAACTGAGTTGTCCATGTGGCTGGGTTAGTAATTGCATTATTTTTCAAGACCATGACAAGTACTGACCTCTTCAGTTGGGTCTGAACACTCCTTTGGAAGGCTCATCATGTTAGCAGGTAAACAGAAATACAGAAATGTGTTTGCTTGCTATAAAATCTAAGGCTTGAATCCATGATTGCCAGAGACATGGCTCCAGACAATAACACGTTTGTTCTGGTTTACTTCCAAAATGGTGTTCATTGTGAAATCATGTTGGAAGCGGCTTCGTACAGTTCGTATGTGTGTATAAATGCATATGCAAAGCTGTGTCACTTTTATAGCCCTGTTAAACACATGTTATGTTTTCTCCTTCAGCATTGAAATATGTAATGAATACCTAAATAAACAATTCAGTATTTAAGATTCATAACTGAATACTCCAGTGTCTGAGTATTTCATTAGTTTCTAGAAGAAGAGGGTTGTTTTTTTCGAAGCTGTGAAGCAGAAAACCGTTTTCTTATCTCAGTCACCTAGCGAGCCAGCTGTGTTTGCAACACTGTGCATTTGGCGTTTTTTCACTTTTCATTTGACCTTAGTGAATGCAATATATTACTATCATTAACAATATTTAATGATTTTTTATTTATAGTATTTAAGTGGAACATTTAGAATGTGTGAGATGATATTTAGTAGAATATTTGAAAGTGAAAGTATTCTGTATTTGCAGACCTACTGACAATACTTCTTTAAGTTACTTGCAGTTACGAATTTCTTCCAGTGATTACCAAATTCTCAAACATGCGTTGTGCTGCTCTTAGCATTAGGTTTCCTCTCCTGAGTTGTGTTAAAGAATGTTTTAGGTTTTAGTATAATGGCTTTCAGTTGGCTGAGTGTACACAGCTACCAGCTCTCAAAAATTCTAGTCCAAATGTCCTTTAAAGACTGAGCCAAAGATCACAAAGTAAAAATGAGGTCCATGTTTATCTGTTCATGCCTTCACACGACTTGCTGCCAAAGCAAATGTCTCCAACATAAAATGAAGGGCCAAAATTGGCAGGCTTTGTGAGTGCTATTTTTTTCCAGTATATCTTTTTTCAAATATAACGAGACTGGTTGAACCCAGTAAGATAAATAGCCTGTGATGATTACGTAATAAAAAAATGCTTTTGTTGTGACAAGATGTGCTGTTAACCACAACACTTTGTCTGGATACCTTGAAACAGGATCTCTCCATTGTTATTCATTCTCCCCTTTGATCCCTGAGCTGTGAGCAGAGTCTCGGTGCCGGTTTGCTGTTTAACTGCATGGCTGTGTCACCAGTAGTCTGTGGCCCTATTGGTTCACTGGATAAGAGAATAAAGAAGGCTTATTCTAGTCAGCACTTATGAGTCACCAAACAATCGTCACTGTATGTGTGTGAGTGTGACCTCATATTGTGCTCAGAAGTTCATTTTGAGCCACAAGTTCTTTCAAGCACTGTTAGCTTTATTGACAGGATGAAGAGAAATCACCAAAGAGCAAAAAGCAATTCATTCTTCAATTGCTTTATTCTGGGCTGCAGGTTTGAGTCATAGCGTTGATGAAGATCAGTGGGATGAAGGTTGGATTTCATGCGCAGGAGGCGGCTGAGGGTTTGCCCACGACATTAGAGTGAGAAGCACTTTCAGAGATGGAGTTTAATATTGATTTGTTTGGAATCACTGCAACTATGAGGAGTGGGTAACAAACCAGCAGTGAAGAAAGCAGGGCTGTAAAACCTATAGAATATTCTGTACCAGTCAAAAGTTTTGGCACACCTATTCATTTTTTAAACATTTTCCATGTTAGAAAAGCAGCATCGTCAATTCCAGGATACTGATATGCAATAAATCGTGCATTTACCAAAAAATATATAGACAGATCCAAACTGTCTCATATTTTAAGAAGCTTCAAAGAAGCCTATGTTCTTAGCATTCTGCCAAGCAGCTTCACGAACAACCACCAGAGATCGTTTTCTAACAAACTGGAAGAAGGTTGTTTTACATTGACTGCTGAAAACTACTTGTGGGTGGGAAAGGTTATTGCAAACATCATTCAGAACACTAGCCGTACTACAGTACATCCCTGGATAACTTTATATACGCTTGAGGATCAAAATAAACGCTAGGTTTCTTGATACCTTTATCACTTATATGATAGGAAGTGACAGCCCTGCTAGTAGTTTTTCTTTTAGTATATAATCAAAACAATCCGTGTATGTGGTCTTCAGTGTCATATTTTGAATGTATTTAAACCATAAATAGAAACAGGGATACACATTGTATTTAATTATTTTGAGCAGTAACCGGCCATCATTAGGCAGCAATTAATCATTAAACAACAAGCCTAAATTCATAAGCCTAAATAAAATATAAAATGGATAGTTCCAATTGTAAAATCTGATTGGCTAAGCCAGTATCCCACAACCCTGGCCCTGGAAGACCCCCTGCCCTTTCAATTTTTTGTGAACTCAAGAAGAGCTTGTTGATTTGTTGGATCAGGTGTGTTGGGAGCAGGGAACACACTAAAGTCTGCAGGGCAGGGGTTCAAGATTTTATTGAAAGTTACTAAACATACTTTATCAAACATACTTCTGTGTTTATGAAAAGTGTTTCTTTTATAGACGGTTGATTTTGTTGTTTTGTTGTGTTTTTAAAGCCTGTAGCTTTGGTTGATCAGTTGTTCAGTTGCAGTCCTTTGCATCTCTGCATTTAAACTCGGATTGTGTCCACATTAAAGGATGCAGGTCTGTTTAGAGATTGTATAGCAGTGCTTAGTCAATGCTTCTGTTTCTGTTTACCAGATGTTTCTCAGCTTCTTAACCAGCTGAATCAGGGTTTATGGGCTATGGACTTTAGCAAATTCCTGCATCCTCCGCACCTTGCCAGATGGATGCTGGCTTACCCCTGACTAATCGTAATAAATCATAAAAACACTCATATGACTAAATAAGCACTTTGGTGTGGGCTGTGAAATATTTCAAAGCCCACAAAATAGCTCAGCGTTGATGATGGTGGCGATGGCTGTGATTGCACTGCTGATGACTTTTTATGTTTTGATGATTTGGACTAGTGGTAATCAGACCCTTTCAGGATGTGTTAGTTTTGATAGTACTTGTGAAGCTGTTGCACAATGATTCCTAATCTCTTAAGTGTTCCTTCGAGTGTGTTATCAGGGCTGAAAAATTATTACAGAAATAAAAAGGTGTGGTTGTGCTGTAGTGCGGTGAAGCGAGACAGACATGTACAGCCTGAACAAAACCTAGTCAGGCGTTGGTCTAAGCTAGTGCACTAATTTGTGTTTGGATTAAAAATGACACAGCAGTCGTCTTATCATGATGCCTGCAGCTAGTACGGTACCAGTACTGTATTTATTTATTTGAAAACTATTTAAGCTTTAACCTGCTCAATCTGCTCAAACTGTTTACACTGCTTGAGCAAATATTTCAACCACTAGGAAAAAAAACACACAGCCAACGTCATGGAATGTATCAAACCACAAGTTTTATTTAGTTAAACTTATTCCTATCAGATCAGTTAAATACTGTACCAAAACAATACTTTTTAATGCCTTTTATTTGTAATTGACAAACAAGATAAGTAATAAAGAATTGTCATTCCTTAACAACAACAGCAACAGTAATAATTTCTCCCCTCTTCTTGGCCCTCCACATGAATCGCTTCACTATAATTAAAGCGGATTCCTTCTGAATGACTGCATTAGGTTGAGACCGACCAGCACAAGCACTGTCGAAACACTCACCAACAACATAAGAACAAAACATTATAGTTAATCATCTTCTTCTCTCGGCTTATTCCCTTCTACAGGGGTCACCACAGCGAGTCAACTCGCATACTGGATTTGGTGTTTTACGTTGGATGCCCTTCCCCTCGCGCACACACTCACACCTACGGGCAATTTAGAGAGCCCAATCTGCCTAACCCAAAGGAACCCCTGTAAGCAAGGAGGGAACATGCAGACTATACACAAAACGGCCCGGACCGGGAATCAACCCCAGATCGTCTTGCTGTGAGGCGACAGTGCTAACCACTGCACCGCCGTACCGCCCCAAAACATTATAGTTAATAGGAGTGTAAGAAAATATTGAGTATCGAATATTATATTTGGTGATACTGTATCGATTCTCAAAAACACAGTATCGATACACAAGACAGGGCAGACAGGGAATCATTGTGTGTTGTGTTTAAACCACTAGATGGCAGTGTTGTAATCCATTTTCAGCTCCACTCCAACATTAACAAGCAGCACAAGGGCGCAATGCTATTGTAAACACTGGCAAACCTGTTCATATAGTGGTGTGATTTAATAGTAGGATTTGAAAAATCACAGTACATCACTTTACTTGCAGTATTGCAGTATATTGTGATTTATTTTTAATCGTGAGCACTGTATCACGATACGTATTGTATCACCAGGTTCTTGCCAATACACAGGCCTAATAGTTAATAGGGCTCATATTTTTTTAAACCCTCATTTTATAAATCCTTCAATCAGAAATGAGCAGTATCCAGTGGGCTAGCTATTAAATTTAAGGACTTTAGATCCTTAAATCCAATTTTTGCCATTTTTGATTTGATTACCTGCATAGAACGTCATCTCAAAAGGCCTGATTTGAGAAACAAATTGCGTTTGTCTGCAGACTGAAGACAGCCCAAGCCACACTGACAGAGTCTACAGTAGATGGAGAACTAGTTAGACTTGGATATTGTCGTTTTAATTTTTGTAGTTATTCTTTTTTTAAATAATGTTCATTATGCATTGTGGCGGTCCTCGGTACTGCTATGATATTTCATTCAGCCTAACTCAAAAGACCCTTATCACTTCCAGTGCAAATGTGTACAAAATTAGACATTTGTAATATAAACTATAATTGGAACCTGACTACTTATTCGGGTCAGACAGTTTTCCTCCAATATCAGATCAAAAGTTTTCTGGCGGTAGTGGTCTGATACTGATATTGGATATCGGCTCAGTGGCATCTCTAGTTTGAATTTGTGTGCTTGTGGAATTTTATCATTCATTTATTCCTTTCTAGTTTATTTAGATGCCATGCTTTCTCTGACGTTGAAGTGTATTTAAGTGTTTCACAAACGTTTTCTCGACTTGTGCTTTGTGTATTAATATTTCTCTGTTCCATGTTTTTCTGGTGTGTGTGTGTGTCACGTAGATGCGCTTTCTGCTGCTCTTCAGTCGCCAAGGGAAGCTTCGGCTGCAGAAGTGGTTCTTGCCGCTGGCTGAACGAGAAAAGAAGAAGATCATTCGGGACATGACCACCATGGTGCTCGCACGAAAACCACGCACATGTAACTTCCTGCACTGGAAAGACCTGAAGATTGTATATAAGAGGTGAGTAACAGAGGATCCATCTGGAAGTGCAGAAAGTTACTGCTCACAAAGCAGTAGAATAAGTCTACCAATCGTTTCAGCATTTACCTTCTGATCTGTTCTTACTTGTATTTGTATAATAATGTATTTGTTCTCTGCAACTGTTGCAAGGCTGGGAAAGCTTTACAGAGCATCAGCGAAAAATTCTATTGAGGCTAACAAGAAGTATTTGGTTAATGGTTTCATAACCTATTTTATTTATTTATTTAATTTTTTTCACTTGTGATTCATTTTTACATAAGCATTTTCCAAAATTACTTTGTCTCTTTAAATAAAATGAGATAACCTCTGTTTTGATTGGCTTCCCTGTATTGTGCTGTATTTGAATAACACTGAAGGAGCAGAAACACTCTTTTTTTAACTTCTGTGTGTGTGTGTGTGTGTGTGTGTATATATATATATATATATATATATATATATATATATATATGTATGTATGTATGTATGTATGTATGTATGTATGTATGTATGTATGTATGTATGTATGTATGTATGTATGTATGTATGTATGAAGATGCATCAGACAGATTAATCTAAATTTGACCAGGGTTATTTCACAAAGCAGGATTTCTCAAAGAGAATGATAACAACCCTGTTCTGTAGGCGAAGATCTACACAGTGACATAATTCTAAATACTTTTCATGAACTTCAATTTAAAACACACTAGATTGTTATGAGAGATGACACAGGAGTGCATTGTTTTTTTGCCACCTAGGGCCAGCACAGTAATCGATAATGCTCAGCCTGCTGTCTCTGCTATCTTTTCTGGAGCGGACTATTTAAATAAGCTGAGCATCCAACTCGATTTATAAGGGTTATTAATTAATAAAAGTTACAGAACCTGCTTCTGACACACATGCAGTCAAGCTATAATGTGATCTGAAAGTCCCCACAATAAACTAAGAAAACCTGCAGCTTTTAGAGCTTTGATTAAAAATAGAGCTTTGTTAAAAATGTAATTAAAAAAAGAAAGAAATTTAGACGAGTGAAAAGGTATATTTTAAATTCTGCGCTAGTTACAATTCGAATTGAAGCACATGTGAAATTGACCATGTTAAGGCCATTGTTTAAAAAAATAAAAATGCATTGATACTGGTGATACTGCTTACTGATAGGAAAAAACTGGTCATCTCACAAAGGCTGAAAATATTACCAACTATAAGCATTACAAAATAACTTGGACAACCCCTGGTTGTCAGGACAGACAGATGTTCAAACTCAGGCTACCTAGCAGTTAGTGAGTTAGCTGAGTCCAGGCTTAATATTACTACTCCTCCCCCGATAAGCTGATTTAAGTTTTATTAAGTTTTTATTAAGTGTTTTTTTAAGTATTACTGTAATGCAGGGAACATTCTCTGACAAGATAATCTTCATTATTTTACCTGTAGTTTCAACACAAGGTTGGTGTTTCTTACCCGCTTTACATGCAAGTACTGCTCTACATATACCGCATTTAGCTGCAATATCATGAATTTAGTAAAGTGAGCCCATACTTTTGAACTCCTTCTGAACACCCATTTAGCCATGCCCAAAGAGCACAGCATGACATTTGGGGCAAATGGTTAAGGTAGTCATGCGAATGCTTTCATTACACTGAGCAGAGCACCTCTTCACTCTGATCCAGTCTAGCACTAGCCATTTAAAAATAAATACAAAAAGCAGCCCAATGTGTCTTTTAGCTTATCTGTATATCGGTATTGAGCATTCAGGAACCAGTTTAGTGCCAGTTTGTTATACTCATCCTCACCGTCAGGTAGATTGACCTACTGATTTTGCTCAGGTCCATGCCAGCTTGAGTGCACATGTCATTAAAGCAAAAGAAGGTATGACTTTCAGGTCAACATTTAAAAGTTCTACTTCTCACTCAGATTGTTATGTTGATATCATTTGTAATTGTCATTTGTAATGCTTGGGACTAGACTCAGTTATCTCTGTCTTCTACAGATTTAGCAGATACACACAACACAAAATAAAAATACAGACAAAAGCACACATGGGATTTTTGCTTTGCTGAAGCTTATTTTTAAAGCTGTGTTGCTTTTAGCAGGTAAACGGTCTCAAAATCTGGGGGTCCCTGAACAAAAATAAAAATATAAAAGTGATGCAGATTGGTCTTTAATCAGGCCATCATGAGCGTTTGCAAGTGTGTTTTGTCTGTGTCAGCTGCAGTGCTCGGTAATGACTTGGTAATGGCTCAGCAGTCAGAGAACTCGGTCACATGTTCAGTCCCATCTGAAGGTTTACTGCTGTAGTGCCCTTTAGATCAGCACGTCATGCTAATCTAGAGGGAACACTTCCTGTAGCAGATAATGTTGCTAAATGGCAAAATGTAAATGTAAAATCGATGTCACGCAGAGTTGGATAGTTGCAGTGACGGCTTTTTGTTGTGTATTTTGCTGCCAAATAGTTCCGCTGTTGTTCTTGACTAAAACAGATTTCGTCCTGTCCCCAAAGGCTGACATCACAGTTATAAACAAGGACCAGAGATGCACCACTAACACTTCTTTTTCTCCCCTCAGGCTGACAATAGTCCCTCATTGTCACACACTGCATGCTCTCCACACTATTGTCCTCTCCACAGATCCACATTATGACCCTCGCTAGGCTCTAGTTGGGGTCACTTTTACTTTTTTTTCATTCTAGTATGAAGTGACAGATTTTTGTGACGGTGGTTGCAGTAGCGTTTGGGCTGTATGTCACCAGAGTGTCAACAATATCGTACGTACAGTCCGTATTGTGCAGCCCTAAACGCTGTTAATGGAAAATATCTGTTGTATCAAGTTAACTGGAAAATTGGAGCTACTGGCTTGACTGCTCCTCTAAACGTAGATTTTCAGTTAGCAGAGCTGTATTATAAGATATTGTCATGATACAATGATAAAGAAACATCAATATGATTCTGTTGTAATAGTTAAAGATATTGTGATTAGGATTTTACTTTTGGCTACAAATTCTTATTCTAACAGAAAACGTCTCTTATTGGAGCAAAATACAATACAAACCCCAGATTAGTTTAATGTTGTATGATTATTATCTAATTTAAAATATTATCTAAATGAATAACAATTTATAGATCATTTATAGATAAACCTGTGTCACTTTTGTTTTCTAAAACTAGCCTTTATATTTACACTAGCAGTTACGTTATGACAGTCACCTGAATGCTGCCACATTTAAGGTGGAATGGGGAAAATCGAATAACAAACAACTTCGACTGCTAGAAACTGCTGAAACTAAAAAACGTAAAAGTGACTCATACTTCAGTACCAGCTGGTCCATGGTTTGTTTTGCACGCAAGACCCCGGACACAGATTTAGTTTGATTCAACTTCTGAGGCAGTACAAGAGGAAACATTCAAACATGACTCCACACAGCCGAACTTCCCACTGTCTTGATAAGATATAACAGGATTCACAGCTATAGAATATTGTCTGCTGTGTTTTTATTTTATTTTATTTTATTTATTTGAAACGTGACCGACATCCCAGATACTGTGTCCCAGCTAAACGTTAGCAAAGCTAGTGCTGTTTGTATGTCATCTGAATTTATTTGTGGCATATAAGAAAAAAGTCAGGATAACAAAATATGCCAAGAGGGAGATAAATTACAGACTAATTGTCGAACTACAAAGTGCACCTATCTGCTAAACTGACCTGATAAAATGGAAAATGAGAGAAATACAAGCTAGCTGTACCTAAGAAAGTGTTCAGTGATTACCTCTCTCTTTTTTTCCTTTGCTCCTTTATCATTCAGACCCAATCAGCGGTTGTCCTCTTTCCATACACAGCATATTTGTCTTTGTTCCTTGCTTCTAACACAACACACCTGTATTGGCTCCTCAGCTAATTAGTGAGTTCGTCATGAGCTGAGTCAGGCGTTTTAGCACAGGGAAAATTTTCCGTGCATAGTGTCTTCAGGCCTGACGTTGAGAACCCCTACTTCAATTGTAGACACGACCTTCAGTGTTGGTAATTATAAACTAATGTCATCTATTGTTTTTTGCATTAACATGATGGAGTGAAACCAAATGGCAAAAACAAACGAAAAATTCTGGAGAGTTAACTTGTGGAATACACACTCGAGTAACACTTTCTCTGGGAAATTAACACCAATCACAGCACAGAGCGAGAAACAAATCCTGTGCTTTTGTTAATTGGGTTAGAAATAATCAGGAAATAGAGATGCAGTTGTAGTAGTAGTAGTAGTAGTAGTAGTAGTAGCAGTAGTAGTAGAGGTACAGTGGAAGAAGAGGCACTGCTAAATATGGCAGATCTGCTCCTGTGGTCTGTTCTGAAGGAACAGATTTAACAGTATGCCTTTGCCCACCTTTTAAAACCTTTTAACTACATCAGCGGGCAGGCAAACCTATGAAGCAGGCATATCATGTTTCACCTGCCCATCCCACCACCCACACCCATCATTGAGTAACAACACTCAGCAGCTTTGGAGACCCTTTCTAAAGCTGCGCTTCACTGAGAAATCTATTCTGGGGCTACTAGGGCTGCATAAACTGCATACAACATAAAATGCGATGTTTGAGAAAGCTGATGCTCAGAAATCACAGTGATGATGTGAGAAGTGAGACATTCTTACTAAAATAGTGTGGATGTGACGCAGGCTGTAGAGGTTTAGGTTACAAAGTACAGGCTTGTGTTTATGCATAAACAGAAATCTCTCCTTGAGTTGTGAAAAAAGCACTACTGCACTTCTGTGCTGAAAAGAAATAACATACTAACAACTGCAGTACATTACCTCAAGTGCAGGTCAGCATTACCTCAGCAGATTTTTCTAATAAAGGCTCCCAAACAAATAAATGTATTTTTAAACATCTACATTTATTTCATGTTATTTTTGTTTAGTTTTTTTTTTTTTTTTTGAAGATTGCTGTTAAGAGACTAGCCATTACCATATACTTTAAAACACAGTACTGGACGTGAAAACAGTCCTGATGTTTGATGTGTATTTACAGGCTTTACAGGGCTTTTCGAGAAGGAGGAGTTTTTGAGCTGTGCTGTATGTTCTTGTAATTGGCTGTTTAGCCTTAATGGTTAAATTACTTTTATCCACATGAGAGAGCAAGATTTAGTCCCAGCACAGAGAAGCACTCATTAGGCAGGTTTGTACTGGTAATGTAATGGCATCTCTCTGGTGCTGCGTGTATGGAGTAATTTGATGTGCTTTGTGATTGGTGCTCTAACAACACGTTTATCGCAGAAGCTCATATCGCAATAACGATACCATGCAGCCCTACACCGAATCTATTCCTAGGCCTAAAGTAGTGGGTCTGACTACAGAACAAAGTGCAATCATGGTTATTCATATTGAAGTACCGGTGCATGAAATTTTCTGGAAGTCCATCAGATGCTTAGGCTTTGTTATGTATTACACACGTCACCATGCTCCTTTGCCAGTTAGGTATTAGTCTTGAAGTAATAAATAGTTTCGATTTATGAGCCATTTAAAAAGTCACACTGTGCCTAAATTTCCAACGTGTATAGAAAATATTACACTATTAGAAAATTTCAATTCACAAATATACCAAATATGTACCAACAACAACTATTCAAGCTGAGTTTAAATTATACAATGTATCAAATACAGACATGCTAAATACAAACACACTACATATACTACATCCATTTATAGTCCAAGAAATAAGGGCTTATCCAAGTTCAGAAGTTTCTTTCAGGGGAGAAATGAAGCCCACACTCACTCATAATAGTCTCAGAAATTATTGAAGATCATTTATAAATGTTGCATGCTACCTGCTAAATACATTTTTAAAATAAAACTAAGCTAATCTGAGTGGGTCAGTTGGGGGACCTTCATTGAATTCAGTAGATTAAGTGGTACATTCTTGATCTAAAATTGAACTCTATACTAAGTTTATGAATCTGGTTTACAAAATAAGTTAAAGACTACTACCTTGTAGCAGCACATCTGCAGAGCTCCACTAAAAGATCTATTTGAGACCCTCAAATGTTTTTTATCTTTTCAAGTCACCCAAAAGAGTCTTTCAGAGTTCTTCACTGTTACATTGGCTGTACAGCAGTATACTTCCCCTGAAGACGAGTAACGCAATATGACAGAAGTTCAAACTTTAATAAACATGAAACCCAACCTTCCTTGTAGGTAAAACAGACTATTACAGTAGACACTGTTTGTGGTGGCTTATTTGCAAAACTGAAGACTTATCATGTGCAACTGAAATGCATAGGTGTACTATGTTACTGATATATGTCTTTAATACTGTTGTATAAAAACATTAGAACACTTGACTTGTAGACGGTGATTCACACTACTCTTCTTCAGCTCGTACCTGTGATGGAATCACAGCCGTAATGTTTTTTTTTTTGTGATAACACGCTCGCTTGCTTGGTTATGGTTCAATTAAATATGGTGTTGTCTTCGGCAACCTGAAATATAATAACATGGCTTTCCTGAAGAGGTTTCAGTCTTTAGTATTTTGTGCAGGAAGTATTCATTATGCATCATTACTCAGTCCATTAGTATGTCCATTGCTCAGATGGACAGAAGACAAAAACTTAAGTTAGTGTGAAAAGATCAAGGACAGTCGAGTAGATTTTATATTTACATGCAATATTCCTACTTTTTTATGATGTAAAGAAGTTCTTTCCTTGTGTATATTGATAGAAATAAAAAGGCAAGTTACTGCTGTTTTGCTGTTGTCTTTGCAGGTATGCCAGTCTGTATTTCTGCTGTGGCTTGGAGGAGCAGGATAATGAGCTGCTGGCTTTGGAAGTGCTACACCGATACGTTGAATTGCTCGATAAGTACTTCGGCAATGTAAGTAGAGCTACTTATGGACAAAATGTAACACATTTGTCAGCCCAATTATTTCCCCTGACATCTATATCACACTGTCGATTTACCACTGAACAGCGATTATAAGGCCTTACACTGTACCTGGAAAAGTACTTAAAACACACTGTTAATAGAACTTCAGTTGCTAAAATACAACATTAAGAGCCTCTTTTGAACATCTATTGTGCTATATTGAATGAAACAAACGGTGGGTGGCTACACAGCTGTCTTACTGCTAAGGGTGGTCAACATGGCAAAAATGTAACCGCATGATACTTGATGATTTAACTATACATTATTCAAAGCACGGGTTTACAAACAAGTGGTGGTGACGCATTTTAAAAAGGCTATGCTGTGATTGTTTTTTGAATGTAATCATTTTATGTAATAGAAATTGTATTCTTAAGATGAAATTAAGAATCAAGAATCAATCAACTGGTAGAAAATAAAAAAAATAAGAAAAGACTTTTAGCACAGTAACCTCCAATCAGCTCTTACATTGTGTAAACAGGCCTTTATAAATCCAGCTGAAAAAAGTCTTGGTCATACGTTTTAGGAAATGAAATCCCACCCCTTTACTCACCAGAGCATCTCCAGCAGTAAAGAACAGCATATATGTTAACTCTTGCTTTGCCTCTGTTTATATCTGTTTGGGTTTTTTGTTTGTTTGTTTACTGTCGGACGTGGATATAATGGTCACTTGCAAAACGCTTCAGCCATTACTGTGTTTGCACGTCTGGCTACCTATCCTTAGAACTGGGAGCAGGACCAGTTATTAGAAAATGCAGTCAGAGGGGTTTTATTTCTTCATCCTCTTATGTTGGACTGATTTGACTCAATGCTACAGTGACTCACTATCACCTCTTGAGGTTGATGGTTGAGGTGATTGGTATTATGAGACAGGAAAGGCTGGGGCTAACTGGTTAGCATACTAACTTCTGTAGACATCACTGCAACGCAATACATGGACATTTTTGACATGCTGTTAAAATAGTTATTTCTTTACATTCTGTTTAATTTTAGTTTATTTTATAATGTTTTAAACCTAAAAGTTTACATATTGCTTGTTTAACTACATAAAATATCCCCTTTACCTTTTACATAATTAAACTGTGTTAATGTGTGCTCTCTCTTCTCTAATTCTTTTTATGTAGTTGGTTAATGTTGTGGTGATGAGTCAGGTTTAGTGAAATTATGTATCGAAATAAATTGCTCATGACTTTTGGAAGAAAAACAGCCCCGCAGCACGCCTCACAGATCCACCAACATACTTCACACTGAGGATGAGGTACTTCTCTGAATAGCTATCTAAACCCACCTCTGCTGTTTGTTGCCATTTGTCAAACAGTAAGGGCTTAGATTTTTACTTGACAGCAGAGGCTTTGTTTTGACAGCCCTCCTAAACAATTTGTGATCATGCGGGTGTAGTCTCATTGAAATCTGGGAGATGTTCTGACCCTTACTAAGGTCTGCAGTTCTCCCGCTTTAGTGTTTGAACATTTTTTTGCCATGTAAACCATGAACTCTCTCACTGTGTGTGGGGTCAGTGTAGATATACATTCTTTACCACATCTCCAGTTAACATCTAAGAACCTTGCAAACAATGTACTTCATATAAAGGTTATATTTTTGTTAGTTTTAAATAATGAGCAATCAATAAAGAATGTTTTTAATAGCCTGTTGTGCTTGTTTCCCAGGGCTATGTGTATTGCTGTATCTGTAAAGCTTAGTGTTAGTCAGGCTCCTGTAGAACTGCTATTGTCACACTTAACATCCTCCAGATTCTCCCTTTTCCCAGTATTTTCCAAAGGACCAAATTATTCCATTTTATTACAGTCTGCTGTATGAAACTAACCACTAATGGGTTCAATCAAATCGATTCTGTTCAGAGTAGTGCTGCTCAGTGACATTTTTACAAGCTTCTTTGACTTCTTTGTTCTGCATTAGACATTAGATATTTGGCTTTGTTGCTAAAACTGTGAAGAATATCCTGAAATGAACAGTTTATGTGGCTTGTTTGTGCAGGTGTGTGAGCTGGACATTATCTTCAACTTCGAGAAGGCCTATTTCATTTTGGATGAGTTTCTAATGGGGGGAGAAGTCCAAGAAACATCGAAACAGTCCATCGCTAAATCCATTGAAGCTTCAGACATGCTGCAAGAGGTGAGAGAATTTTTTTAGTAGAGTCAAGCCACACAGGTGTGTGTGTGTGTGTGTGTGTGTGTGTGTGTGTGTGTTTGTGTTTGTGCTTGTGGATTTACAGAGGTTTGCAAGCTTGTGAGACGTGGTAAATGATTCATGAAGCCTGGACAGAGCTAATTGGTTGTTCTACTAGCTCTCCTCCTTGAAGAGAGAAAGACTTTATGGCAGCATGCAGATCTAAATGGAGGTGTTGGGGTCCTGTGGAGTCCTGTTTTTAGCGGTATATCTGTATGTGCTAACACACACTGCTCTTAGAGACGCAGGGCCAATGACTGCTGTGATATCACCTGTTACTAAAGTGGCAGTTCACCAATTTAGCATATCAAAATCAACGTCTTCCTCATCAGGAGATCATTTCTGACTAAAAACAGTGAGTTAAGAGAAGAACTCTAAAAGGTTAATGCACACTGTGTTTAAAGAGGTGGAGGAGTAGAAATTACTGTGTGCCACCCAGTCTTCACTGGGGTGGGATTAAAAAAAAAAAAAAAAAAAAAAACAAACAAAAAACAACAGTGGCTGGGTGAGCATGTGTAATTCCCAAAACTCCAGTGACCCTGACGTAGTATTAGTATGTAGTGTTAGCCATTGTGCTAGTACAAGTGGCTCAGGCACAGCAGTGTTGCTGGAGTCTGCTGTTAGACACATTCACCTTGTTGGCTTACCTTGTTTATCAAGCTTCACAGTGCACAGTGGGTAATTTCTGGCCACAGGACACTGTTGTCTGGATATTTTTGTTGGTGGGCTACTCTTAATCCAGCAGTGACACTGAGATGTTTAAAATCCCAGCAGCATTACTGTATCTGGTACACTTGTATCAGCACTACATAAATTACTACAAAGTTTTAACAATACGTGATTTGTATCACCTTATTTATTATTTTTTCTTGTATCTATAGATCAGTTAGATATAATAAACAGTGCTGCTACATTTAAATAAAAATGGTTGTTAGTCAACATTTCTGTGCTCCACTAATCCAAGCAAACTGGACTAAGCTTACTCTCTCTGTATACATGCAGTTGGTCAGTGTTGGTTTTAAATGTGACAACATCCAGAATATGCTCAAAAACATAATCACATAATAAATAAAGTGTTGTAATAAAGTGGCCAGTATGTGTGCATTCAACTTAAAAAAGTTTTTATAATTGAATAATTGAAGCCTGTCAACAAAGTGTTGATTTGCAGAAGGAATAGAAACATTGTAGTATCTTTGTTATTAGTGTTTAATGTATTTTTTATTTAATGCTGAGGTCTGAACACATCCAGTGAACTTCTGCACATCTTTGCACAATTACTTGTGTACTGAATTACCTATGTATAGTCGCTGTCCAAAGTTTTTTAGGATTCTGCATCATTTGAACGCTGCATTGATTTACATAGTATTAAACTTTCATGTTGAAAAGGAATCTCCAGAATTGCTTGGAATAAATTCTCTTTGCATTAACTGACATTGTAAGCTAAAAATGTTATTTTCTGTAAAGTTATCATTTTGAGATTCTTGTTTTTCTGTGGAAAGTGACGTTATAGGGAAAGAGTTTTTTTGTTGTTTTTTTTTTTTTGGCCATCTCAGCAAATAGGCAAAAATTGTGCACTGAATAATGTAGAGAATGCTGTAATCAAGTAAAGAAGCTAGCTTATCACTTAAAAAAAATCAACAAAACCTTTATTTTGTATGTGTATACATGCTGATGAGGTGCAATTGTACACCTTTATTCCTTCTGAAGGAAGCATAACTTGACTATCGCATTTCTCTGCTACTTTTAATGCACAATTTCTATTTATTTGTTGAGTGAATACATAATTTAACATTTTTACAGGCCACATTTATGCTTTCTTTTTTTCTCAATATGTTAAATTCATTAAATAAACAGCCTATTTTGATGTATTTCTTGATGACATCACCAGATTTACAGCAAATGTAGTGATACATATAAGAACCATGAATAGATTGTAGATAACGATAGAACAGATGACTTATACAGACTCAATAGGCGTTTAACTTGCATTCTCATCAGCAGCGCTACATACGCCTGGGAAGATCTTAATTAGCGCAGCTTTGTTGATGTGCAAGAACTTACTGTGATCTTTCTCCTCTCCAGACGATGGAAGAGTACATGAGCAAGCCGGCCTTCTAGCAGCTGAGGAAGGGAATACAGACCAACAGAACAAAACAGGACATCTGTCTGGATCTGCAGCACTTGCAAGAACTCTGCTGGACGCATTTTAAATGAGAAGTTACTTGACTGGTTCGATTTGCTGTCAGTGGTCTGTGGAGCATATGAAGGAATTCCATGTGATTGTAATAATGTTGGAATGAACATCTACCCCTTCAAAGTTTTATGGCTTGTTAAATAGAAGGTTTTAATATTGTTATTTTACATTGTTATGTATGTGTACAGTGGTTCTCTGCTCCGGTCTTGGCAACTCTGGTACTTTCCTTGCACATTTTAGTCAACACCTCGACTGATGCTCTCGTTCAAGCGAGGAAAACACAAACACGAGAAGGACAAGGTAGAACAGCGAGGAACACTGTGCTGCTGTCCATCAGCAATAATTTGGGTTAATATTGGACTCAATATGTACAGATTAGCAAGACTTAGGTATATCACACAATGATGATGCCTCATGGAACCGACTGTAACCTTTATATTAGATCAATATCTTGACTTGCAATAATTCTACTGAACTTGGATCTGATTTAAAGTGCCTAATTTGTGATCGTATGCCTCTTACTCTGATTGGGATTATTTTTTTTTTGCATGTCTGAGACCACTTATTTGAAAACATTAAGGGAAACTGTTTTGTATTCATTGATCATTACTACTAATGCTGATTTGAGCACGCTACCAATAATGTTGAACATTAAAATTATTATTTTGATATATACATATATATACATTCTGCTGTTTTTGTGCGTATTCTTACCGGATCTCTCCAGGTGCAGAAGTGACATAGAGCAGCGTTGCTGATGAGGGAAGCATTTTGATCTGAATTCCATATGTGTGGTCAAGCACTGCACTTCATTTACATCTGTAGTTAGATCTTTTTCCTTCCTTACTGTTGATAGAATGGGCGACTGCTGTTTTCTTAGGCTGTGCTTTCAGCTCGACCTTGTTTAGAACGTCTGCATAATAAGTCAACACAATACAACGAGAGGGAAAAATAATACGGTAATGCTTTATTAATCTCAGAGTCATCTCACACTTCAGTACACGTACAAAAATGGTTAAGAAACGAGTATCCACCTCTTTGTCTAATAGTGATACAGCTTGTACGATAGGACCATATCAAGCTCCGTAGTGCTCAATAGATAAGGGGACATCATATTAACGAACGTAACATAAACAAACACCACTAACCCATAGCAGACAATACGGCGTTTACTCTTGCATGTTTAAATATGATATTATTTACATCTTAGAGAGTTTCATGAAAACTAAAGCACTTGAAACGTTAAGTTTGAGGAGGGTATAGGCATGTCCCTCTGGCAGAGGGATGGGGAGTCGTTGTTGGTTTTGGGGTTCCCTCTTACCCACTACATCCCGGCCACTAGTTTGCCACGGTGCTCCTTCTCCCCTTCGGTTACGGG
The DNA here is from genome assembly GCA_021613375.1 of Megaleporinus macrocephalus. Taxonomy (NCBI): domain Eukaryota; kingdom Metazoa; phylum Chordata; class Actinopteri; order Characiformes; family Anostomidae; genus Megaleporinus; species Megaleporinus macrocephalus. The sequence continues at coordinate 17,990,324 of CM038723.1, read as the reverse complement.
CTCCTGGGGTTGCTGGTCACTCTGCTCAGCCACTCCATTCTCAGTTGGTGGCTTTTGAGGCGCTTCCTCCTCCTCCTCCTCTTCCAACATCTCCTTCCCCTGCGTGTCTCTCTTAGCCGGTGTGCTCTTGCCTGTGTCCACCTGCTCAAAATAATCTTTCATGGCCTCTTCGTACGCCTCATACGGGAACCGTGTGTCCAGTGCCCTCTTGTGCTCCTCGTCTGGGTACTCTGTCAGGAGTTTGGCCGCAAGGAAGGTTGCAACTTCGTCTTCTCCCACCTCATCGTCATAATCATCTTTCCTCTTGCTGGGTGCCCTGTTCATGTCCGATGTGGCAAAGAGGCTGCCCCGCCGTCCACTTGGTGTGAAGTACCTGGACATGGCTGTCTTGTACGGTCTTGGCTTGGTGAAGTACCTTGCACTCTTGCTTGCTGCGTTGCCCAGCCCGAGAGCCTTGAGCAGCTCTTCGGTCTTGATGTCCATGGGGCCTTCACTCACCGTGACCTCAGGCTGCCGCCCGCTGTAGTACTTGATGACGCGACTCCGGTAACGGGGCTGCTGCTGCTGCTGCTGCTGCGGAGTGGGTTTCCTTGCCAGCTGCGGCTCAGGCAGACGTTGCTGCTGCTGCTTCCTCGTCTCCTCCATGAAGAGCAAGCCCACAAGATCTTCAGGCGGGACCTGGAGCTTCATGGACACGGCTGACAGCAGCTGTTTGATGGCACGGGGGTCGAGCAGAGAGGGTCGGTTCAGGCTCAAGCTTGAGCTCAGTGGGTGTCTCCTCATGCCCTCTGCCTGCAGGTCCCGCTTCCGCGCCTGGTCTGTCATCTCCAACACCTTTAGCAGGTAATAGTCCACAAGCTTCGTGTCATCATCGTTATCGTCACCATCATCCGCATCTCCTCGGTCTCCGGCCCTGCGACGCTGCACCTCTGCCACCCCTTCGTTCTCCTCACCGCTGTCCGCCAGTCCACGTTCCAGCTCCTGCCGGCTGCCCTTCACCAGCTCTTCCGTCTCCACCTGCTCCTCGAGCGGCACCCACTCCTCTCCTCCGCCAGCCACGTCCTCGTACGCCACGTCCCGGAGCCGGTACGCGTCCTCCTGGTCCTCGCCGTCCTCGCTGTCCCGCTTACGCTGCAGCCTGCCAAGCTCCTCCAGCAGGGAGCGCATGTTGGCGAGGCTCTGCGCCGTGTACTGCTCGTCCAGGTCCTCGGTGGCGCGCTTGTCCTCCCGCGCGTTCTCCTCGTCCTCAAACATGAGCGGGTACTTCTTGTGAGGTCTCACCACGCCCCCGTATTCGCCCGCGAGAGTCTCTGCGTCATCGGTCGCCGTCGGTGGCCGTCTGCTCTTGTGCGCGCGCCGCTCGCCCCCCGCTCCTTCTCCCTCCCCAGCCTGCTGCTCGAGCGCCCGGAGCGCCGCACGCACCCACTGCGTCGCGCCGCCGTCCGGCCAGCGGGCGGCGTCCTCGTCCCGGAGCGAGGCGAGCTGCACGAGCAGACGGAACTTGTCCACCTCGTCGTAGTCGCCCGTGGGAGCCTCGGCGGCGCCGTCCGTGCGCCGCTTCAGGCTCTCGATGTACTCCAGAGCCTTGACCATGTCCGAGCTCGGGGACGCGTACGCGGGAGGCTCGCGCAGCCGGTGGTGGCGGAGGGACGCCGCGCGCACGGCGGCGAGCGAGTGGAGGAGAGCGACGAGGAGGAGCGCGGCCTCCCCCACGGAGAGCTTACGAAGGGAAAACGCCATAGCCTGAGAGAGAGAGAGAGAGAGAGAGAGAGAATAACAAACAATATGGTTAGCAGCGCAGCGGAGCAGTACTGATGCAGATACAGACTCAGTCAGTAGTCGTACTCACTCAGAGGCGCGTCACTCACAATCACAGCGAGATGCGGAGTTAAGTATATTGAGCGCTGAAAGCTCCACTCTGGGAGAGATCCTGAGCTAAACTGAGCTCACTGAGATCCTAGTCTGGTTTTAAACAGTGCAGCCTCTACCGGATGAGTCACCGCCCGTTGTCAAGGTAACCTTTACTTGTGGCTCCCATCACTCCACCACATTGCTGGTTTTCCTGCAGTTTGGCTAAAATCGGTCTAATTTCAAAACAAAAGATGGATTTAAAAAACAAACGCAGAGCAGCCTGGGCTGGTCCAAACTTTAAGATGAAATCAGTTTCAAAAGCTGCGATCAGCGTAACTAGCAGCAAACCAAACAGACACAAACCTTCTTTACTAAGTCCATCTGATGAGATTTTACTATAATCAGTAATTATTGGAGCTTCTTTGTTGGTCTATTTATCACGCAGGAGCGCTCTAATGATAGTATATACACGTCTTCGCACACACCTGTGTATATGTGTGTGTGCGCATATATATATATATATATATATATATATATATATATATATATATATATATATATATATATATATATATATATGGCATGTATTTTTTTTATTTTATAATTCATAGCGCTAAGTTCTAAGCACTAAAGTACAGTAAATATGGACCAGAATATGATAAAGAGAATGTAAATGTAATGATACTGAAACGAGACAGATGCGTTATTATCTTTCTAAACATGCATTCATTATTTTCCAGACCGCCAAAATACAGAGAGAGAAACAAAGAAACAGAATGAATTTCCCCGAAAGCTGAAGTAAGCGAGCCCTGATATCTGAGCGCTGGAGCTGTAGACTCTCAGACAATAGACTGGCCGGCTGATGGAGAAGCTGAATGAAGCTCCTTTAAAGCGCTATTAAATCTCTCTACTCATCTGCGACTCGCAGCGCTGGCGGGTCGATCAGAACTGATCTCCAAAACTCGCCTTACCTTCAGCGAGGTGTGGAGGAGCTCAGAGAGTGGACAGCAGCGACACTAGCATTCTTCCCGCCGCGCGCTCGCGCTCTGTTTCAGCACCGGACAGCTCCCCCCGCGCTTTAAGAGGCACCTGACCGCCGCGTCACCGCCCTGCCCTCCCCTCCCCTCCCCTCCCCGAGCCGGCCTGCAGCCTGTTATTCAGCCTCGGCTCCGCTTCTCCTGCCTTATTCATGAAGAAGCGCGTCTATTTTTGTTTTTTTGCACGCGGAGAAAAGGCAGTTTAGAGAGAGCTGGGTTTTTGCTGTGCTTTAACTCGAGAGGCTCTGATTCTCGGGCGTGACGCACATCACTCGCGGAGACGCACAGAGCATGAAAGCCAGTCCGTTAACCGCAGATATAAGGAATAAGTGCTGTGCTTAGAGTTTCATATACGGAAAGCACTTCGCTGCAGTGTGAGGTGGGGAGTGAGCGATTCTCTTTGTTCAAAAAGAAAAACAAAAAGCCAATGAACGCGCTCGGTGCCGTTTCCATTCTGACGCACGGGAGTCATGGAGTTAAATCCTCAGGCGATGACTCACACACAAACACACACACACACGCGCACACTCGCGCGCGCCTCCGCAGTGAGAAGGAAGCCGCTGATGCATGCTGTGGTGACGGCCAAGTCTCTCACTGTGTCCTGAGGAATCGATAGGAATCTCGGATCTAACCTCTCTTTGAGCGGCGGGTTAAAGGGCTAGATTGGGATCAAGTCATCTTTCATCTCCTCCTAATCTAGAAAAGCATGAAACACCGCTCACCTGCCTCAGTTCCTGACATATTCACGCTAACGGGTCCTTCTAGCAGTAGTTACTGGTTTTCATAGATATATTTCTCATTGCTACACTACAAAATGATTGTATTCACTTTATAAATAAGAAACCTGGTTGCCTTAAACAGATGACTTTACTAAACAAATAATAAATTAATAGAATGTAAGATACTGATTGTTGTTCTCACTATTAGAAGTTCAGTGAGCTCACTATTTTGAGGCAACCAGGTTACTAGCTTGTTTTAAAGTTAAAACATTGAATCGTTTTTACAGTGATGCTCTGCAGAGCCTATAACTGTCAGCTAGTCAGTAGCAGGGACTGTAACAGCAACGCAGTTACTGGTTTTTGTAGGTCTATTTCTCATTGTTACTCTGCTTGCTGGGCCTCTAGCTGTAGTCAGTACCTGTAACAGTAACACAGTTACTCTTCAGCAGCAGTGACTGGATTTCATAGATCTGCTTCTTACTGCTACTCCGTTATGCCTGTAGCAGTAGTCAATAACATTGAGAGTAACAGTCTATACAAGTCTATTTATGCTTTATGTTTAATCTATGCTGTTACAGGACAGTGGCGTTCCCTATGACGTGCACTTTCCCAGAACCGTAAGTACACAGAGTGGTGACGCAGACCGCAGTGACTGTAATTGGTCCATAAGTGAGCATTGTATTTCCACTTTCGCTGCCCTTTTTAAATTCAGTTGGATGAACAGCGTTGCAGACATTTCAGTAAAAATGGCAGTAAAGGTAACTGTTATTCGACAGCTATGATCTCCAACTTACTCCACTTAGCTGTCAAACGAAGCAGGTCAACACAGTTTCATAAAAATCTTATCGCCAACTATTGTTTTGGCAGTGTATTTACAAACACAACATTGATCTGTTTCTTATTATTGCTCTGCTGAACCTCCAACAGTAGTCAATAACAGTGACTAGACATAGACATAGTTTCTCACTGTTACTTGACTCTACTCTTTGTTTTAGTTTTCCTTGTACCTAATACTATTTTTGGGGTCCAAGTGAGCTAAATGGACACCTAAAGTTGATGTAAAAACACTGCTACTTGAATACTGATACTGATACTGATACTGACTACTGTTAGATTCATAGTAGAGTAAAAATGAGAAATGGACGTATACAAATGAGTCAGTGTTACTCCTATAGTCACTGTTACTGAATGAGGCCTACAGTCTGAACTAAGCTTGTGTATTGTGTTACTGTTACAGTCGTTGTTACTGACTACTGTTAAAGACCTAGCAGAGTAAAACAGAGACATAAATCTATGAAACCTGGTCATGTTACTGACGAGTAACAGTGTTATTATTACAGTCCCTGTTATTGAATGGAGGTCTACACCTTCCGAAAAAGGCTGCTGAACAGTTACTGGAGGGGTATTCTCCAGGGTCTCCAGTACCTTTTTAGGTAAAGAATGTAATTGTACCAAAAACCTTTACAATTATATTTTGAAAGTTTTATTTTATTCTTCTGTACCTGCACAGTGCCATGTTGTCAGTGTTACACTCTTACTCATCAGTCCCACTGACTTGTTTTTATTCATCTGTTTCTCTTTTTGTCACTTTAAGAGACTTCTGACAGTAACAACTGTTTCTGTTACATCATGTATGAAAATGAGTTGGAACATGTGTTAGTTACGCTTTCCTCATTCATATTGACTTTAACTTTGGAGCTAGAATCAGTTTTGTGTTCACTGTCTGCATAAGTCACTCTTATTAAGACCAATAAACATGAATGCCAATTAAATGTAATTTCATATAGCTTATTAAGTGTTCAGCTGAGACCTTCTAGCCAAGTTCACCTGTTAAACATGCTTAAACTTTGAAACTGATATCGCTCACCTGCATCGTCCAGTATCTAGTGCTAAAACTGCTGCTCTGCTAAATGTATTACCGCATAACTGCTTCTGTTAAACTCTTTATTTCTCACAATGCGAAGCAACCCAGGAGGTGTCTTCTGGTCTCCTCATTAATGAGCCTGTTTCTTGGTACACCGATAGGGTGCCAGTCTGCACTTAGGATCTGCCATCCCTCCATGGTTACCAAAAATCAAAGGACCAGGAAACATGTTCCTGAGATGGTTATAGCAAGACTCTTTTGGACTTGCCTACCTACCGATAGATCTTAGCTCTTTGAAGTCATTTGGAGAAAGTGCTAAACCAGCTTCTGTGGAAAATGGACAGGACAGTGTTTTTTTCTTCTCACATCACGTCATGATTTCTGCCACACAGTTCTGGGCAGAAGTCAAAACAGCCAGGATATTCATTTTTAGGGGAGAAGATTAGAAGTAAGGTTATCCACTTGGAATGGAAAAGTCAAAGGAAAAGAAGTGAAAAAACACTGAAGTTCAAAAACTGATTAAAAGAGAGAAAATAGAACTCCTAACAACCACAAAGCCCCTGGCAGACCACCAAAACTGTCACCATCAGATGAACAGCACTTGAGGCCTCCATCTTTTAGGGGCAGGAGAAAATCATGCTTCTCTCTGACTTTCAAAGGACTGTGGGTCTGAAAGGACGTGCAGCTGTCAAGAAACAATTAAGGCAAATCGACACACAAAAAAGGAAAATTTGCAAATCAAACAACGAAGCTGCTGGTGGTCTCAGAACCGTGGACTGACCACAGAGTCCAGACTTCGTCACTGAATATGTTTTCTTTCTTCTTTTTTTTTCTTTCCATTTTCATTGTAAATTAAATAAATGTAGGTTGGCTCTTTTGCTACTCTGGCTGATTCCTTTCACTCCTTTCATTCCTCTTTTAAGCCACTTATCCTCCTGGGTTCACAGGGGGTGCTGGAGCCTATCCCAGTGCTCACTGGGCAGAAGGCCGGAAACACCCTGGACACCCTTATCGCTGGTCTATCACAGTGCTGAGAAGCTGGTTTCAGTAAAAAAAACAAATCTGGGTAAAGAAGAAAGAAATCGCAAGTTGTTTTTTATTTGGACATTAATACATTTAAAACAAAATTCCCAACCTGCTAAGATTTCTGGTGAGCTTCGTCAGACTGAGCTCGTCTTCACTCTGGGGAGAGATGGAAGGGTGATGAAACGGTTGCGACCTTCCAGTGCAAAGCAGAGAGGTCAGTTCAATGCAATCTCTACACTTCCCCGTGAGCAGGGAATGAACAGGACCGTTTATTGCTATAAGTGGCTCACGCAGTCGCTTAGGGCCTCAAGCTAGAATTTTTTTAAGTGTTGTGTGAAAAAGTGCTGTGAGCTAATGTTCCGGTTACAGATGCACATGGACACTTGAATACTTGGTTAACCATTTGAGGTGCATGTATTCAAATACTGGAATCATTATCTGGGTATTTATAACTTTGTATAACAGGGAGAAAGCCCCTATTTTGAATAATAAACCATTTTTTAAACAAGTGTACTCCTTTGAGTCGTGCTATATTTCCAGTGTTGTCCCCTAAACAGATAAACCTACACACCTGCATTCTTTTCTGTTTTCCCTCCCTGCATTTAAATCAATATCTATTTATGAACTCTTCCAGTTACGTGATTATCAAAATCAGTAGCGCTGCACACTAATTCAGGCAGCATTAGGCGTGTTGTATATAAAAACAAAGAGCTTAGAAAATCCAGTATAAAACTGTTTGCCTCATACCATAGGTCATTTACATTGTTTACAATTTCCATAATAAATGGATTCTGGTTCCATTGACTTACATTGAAAGTAAAGACTGTTATATATATTTATATATATGTAATACGAGTAGAAGATAACAAGACTTCCAAATTACTAAATAAATGGTGCTGCAGCTATATTTGGTATAAACTGTAGCATTTAAGGTGGAAGGCAAAGTTTGATTAACTTCATATAAAGACAAACATCAGTCATGCCTGTTAACAGGGCAAGGAGAGTGCTGACATTGCCTGCTTTACATATTCCACCATATTTGTTGCTGTTGCTCTGTTGTTGTTGTTCCACAGAGCTAAAATAGGAGTAAGAATGTGTATGTAATGTATATTAATTTTAAGGGTGTAAATATTGATTTGTTTAAAGGGATTTTATGTCCACAGGATGTGTAGTAGGGGACACGGTAGGTCTGTTCTATGTACCAAACTCACTTCATTTAATGATGGCAATGTAAATACAGCTCTTCTATAGCACCTTTAAAAGTTCAGATTCATATGTACGTGGCTTTGAATATATCTCAGATTTTGGACCCTATCCTCCTCGACTAGAAATGACTGCAGACTTCAAGAAATCAGGCTTAAAAATGTAGCTGGCTACTAAATCTGGAAAGAGGTTTATTACTCATTATATCAGCTTTGATATGAAATCACAGATTAGCTGGATGTTAATCATCATTCATACTTTTCATATGACCTTTTGGTTCGTGCTGCGTTAGTCATTTGTTAACAGCAAGTAAAACAATGTGGATGCCAAAAAATTAACCTTTATCTTTATGGCCTTAGGCCCACTTCCTCCCTGTGCAGTGAATTGTGCAGAAGTGAGTTCTCTGATAATTTATTTTCACTGAGAAAATCAACAAAACAAGTCATTCTGCCAGGGGTGCTCAAACACTGGCATATGGCTGCCCTGATCCCACAGCAGTATTTGCACTCTGAAGGAATCAGTTCTCATATTTCTGAATTAGCTCGTCAGAGGATGGCCAGCCTATTTAGTAAATGGCAGGAAGAAGACACCACTTATTCAGTGAGCAGGCCAACAGCGATGACTCAATGTTGGCCAAAGCTATGAATGAGAGAAATGGCAGGCATACGCCCACCCCATTCAGACATGATGGTAACTGAGGAAACCCAAGACACAGTCGTCTTCCACCACCTCAGGGAGGCCATTACAGTTATGACAGGATGACACAGATCAACACAAAACTAATCAAGTCTACATGTTTTCAGGTTCCGGTGTTCTCACTGGCTCCCCCGCATTGACTCATGTAAACACGACACGAATCATGATATTTATAGCGTCTTTCACTTTTTTTTATTGCCGTTTACAGACTGCATCTTCTTCATCGCTTCAAACAGGCGAGACTCAGACAAACACCCTTCCAGTTCCCATGTTAAGGTCTTACCATCCAGAATCTCTGGCGAGAGGCGCAGAAAGAGCGGCAAACAAGCCACGAGGCGCAGAAAGAGCGGGTAACATGTTCTTGTTGAAAACAAGGTTATAAATAGCTGCTGAGGAGGAGTAGACTCCCAGAGAACTTGGGGGGAGGTGGAGGGTATGCTGGATGCCTGTGGATTAATAGGAAAAGAGATGTGTGGGCGAACCTACCGGGGATTCTCTTAACACAACAGCCAGAACTGTGCTAAGTGTCTGAAACAAAGAAGAGGACAAAAGCAAAAACTCATTTTTAGCTAAGAATAATTGAGTGCTTAACCGGTTTCTTGTCTTAGAAACAAGCTTAGGGACACTGTTTCTACATCGTAAAGAACTGATGTAAATCATGAAAAGTTGTAAGATATGTCTCAAAGTTAAAGTCGCAGCTGGGATGGAAGAGAACATTAGCAAGGGCATGCAAAGGCTCTGCCTCAGTGCTCAGTTGTTCGCATTCAAAATGACCTGAGCGGCTGTACCAACACGCCATAGCAACACATTCATTACATTTCATTCCAAACTTTAGCGCCATAGAATCTCACCACTGTAAAAACATCCTGCCAAGTAAAATCATCTTATCTTATAAGTTGATATATCTTATATCTTCCATTTTCAGATTGTTGTAAGTTCATAATAAGATGATTTATTTTATGTCTATATGTTTTAAAATGTACTTTATATGTATACTCTGGCTGTTTGCTCTTTTTTGTGAGATCATAAATAATTTGATAAGCTCTGTCGAAACAGACACAGGCAGAAAATAATGGACATGGACGTCAATACAAAGAAACATTTGTTTTTCTATATGTACTTTAGTTTTGGTAAGCCGAAGATCTCACTGCACTGGCTGATCATTTGCGTGTTTTAAGCTTATTTTATAAAACATGTGCTGCTGTTTGTTTTGCTTTCCTTTCTCCACTCCTGGCTCCTCCTGAGTCTCTGACCTTACCCCACCTAAGCTCCTTATTTGGCACTTCCTGCTCCCATTTTCTTTCTGTTGTCCTTCTCCTTCATTAGCATCTTCACGCGATTCTTGTTTGCCCCTAGATTTAAACATTCCTCTATCAGTTCAGCTCTTTGTGAGCCATTGTCCTGGGTTGAGGTTGGTTTGTTGGTCCTAGGTCATAGTTATTTTTGTAGTTCTTCTGTTTGTTTTCTATTGTTGTTTTGTTCATGGATACTGCAACTATCACCTTGTCATTATACTTCTCATCATCACAGTCATCAAGGAACCTTAAAAAATCACATTACTCACACTTACCTCCTGTCTCCTTCCATCACTGACTTCCTGAAAAACCCAAACAATATACTGCCAATATACTGTTATCAATTGATATATATTATAATATATATCATATTGCTGTATAATGTGAAATTACTAAAAACAAGTAACAAATGTCTAGAAATAAGATAAATAATCTTGTCTCAAACTATAAGATATATTAATCAGATATAAGATTCATTTAGTTGGCAAGATGTAGTGCAAATGCAGTTGCTGATGCTTTTCCAGTGGTTTGTTGGTGCCTAAAAGGATATCCATGCACAATGCAGGAGCAGGTAATTGGTTGAGTGGAGAGAACTCTTGGTGGTGTTTTGGGCCACTTTCTCTGATATTTGAATGAACTTACACATACAAGAAAATTCAGAAAAGCTATACGTGTTACACCCAGGCCGGGCCAGAGTGACCACATAGGCAATACAGACAATCGAATAGAGCGACACTTCAGCAAGAGCAGCTAAATATAGTATAGTACAGTATTTACCAACTTCTCTGTGAGTGGCTAAGACACACATCAATTACTGCTCAGACGCCCCCCTAGCAACAGGAACAGGCATGAAGGCATAGCTTTTCATGCAGAGGAACTAAAGAATCAGATACTCAGCATCTCGAGTTTTGGAGAGTACAATTTTACAGGTTCCCCAACGAAGACACAAGAGAAGAAGTTAAACAGCTTTCCTTCTACAGTTTCCTTCTTCCTTTTCCTTCTGCAGTTCCATGTACAAAAGAGTTTTTTTGTTGAAACACATTATTGCAGCCCAAAGATTCCTCCTGAATACATTTGACATGTTTTGGCATTCCCATCATGATGGTGTTCAGTGGTCATGACGGTGTTATTTTAGCAACTGGCATACATGCATATAACTGTGTAATGTGTTGGTCAAACAGCTCCTCACTGTTAAGAATAACGACATGATCCTTGTAGCTACACAGATTTGTTTGTTTGCTTGTTGCATGTCTATGTAATACAGCAGAACTGAAATCCCACTACAACTGCACAAATTCAGTAAACACTGCAGCAAACTACTGTCATTTCATGGTACAGTACATACACAGTGTCAGTGGACTATATGAGAAATTGCTGTTTGATCTGAAACAAGTTGTTTTACAATAAAGATTTAGTCCTTAATAATGTAAGTAGCTAATAAACTGTGCATAAACAGTAATGAGTCATTTTGCCTGATGTTCTTTGAATCTGTGCAGATTTCCTGGCTAACAGAGGAGATTACTCACACATTACGTCACTAGGAAAGGTTTCACTGACCGCATACATAATGTATAGATACAGTAATTCTGTTTTTTCCCTCTTTATCCTCTTCTCTATCAGCCGTATTGCCATAGAAAGGCACTGCCAATGCCTTCACTGCTGTACTGAGAATAGAACCTCAACCAGAAATATCCAGCCAGCAGCATCCTGTGGGCAGCATCCTGTGACACTGGGTAGCAACAGATGAGCTAACATCTCTAACTCTACATGTACATCTACATGTGGTAGGAGTTTCTAATAGAGTGCACAGTGAGTGGGCACAGTGAGTGTTTAAAGCACCACTGCTGTATACACATATTTTATATATATATATATATATATATATATATATATATATAATTCTCACAAGAATGTTCTGGTTGAAAGCCTTCACAGAAGAGCAGAGGCTTTTACTGGAGCAAATACCTTTTGGTCATGTAGTGTATTTATTCCAACAGTTTACAAAAAGCGTATGCCTAAGTCCATCCCTGTCTCAGTGCTGTCACAGCTCGTTTTCTTTCTGTTGTGTAAACGGACAGCTTGGGGAGTTGAGATTATACGCTTGGTCTGATTGTGAGAGCAGGCCTACTGATTTCATGCAGCTCAGTGAAAACATCAGTTGCCTGGGCTCGTACTGAGTGTTCTGGGGTCAGCTGTCAACATGACAGTTAGAGGGAAGACGTGGTAGAAGGGATGGCGCATGAGCTGCATTGAATTAAATACAAATCAGGACAAACAAATGTGCATTTGTGTTTTTGTTTGTTATTAAGTTAAAATAAGGTGATGCAGAAAAAAAAAGCTTTTTTCTCTTTTTTCATGAGCTCATGAATATTTTTTTTTGGACATTTGCTGGGTTGCAAATGTGCAAATCAAACTAACATCCTGGACCTAGAAAGGTAAAGTTCGAGAACAAACTTTAAGTTGGCTTGGAAAAGCCTTTTTTTAACTTAAATAAATTAATTAATTAACTTAATTAATTAAATTTTGTACCACATTTACTGGAATTCCACCTTAAAAGCAATGTTCCTGCTGTTATTGCTGTGTGTGAGTGTGTGTGTGTGTTTGTGTTTGTGAAAGAGAAAGAGAGAGAGTGTGTAACTACCTTGAATTTCTGAAATTCCACCTTAAAAGCACTGTTCCTGCTGTTATTGCTGTGTTTTAGTGCGAGTGTCTGAGTACTGTTTAATAATCCATTCCACCTTAAATTTCTGGAAATCTACCTTAAAAGCAATGTTCCTGCTGTTATTGCTGTGTTTTAGTGCGAGTGTCTGAGTACTGTTTAATAATCCATTCCACCTTAAATTTCTGGAAATCTACCTTAAAAGCAATGTTCCTGCTGTTATTGCTGTTACTGCATTGTGTGTATGTGTGTGTGTGTGTGTGAGTTTGTGTGTACTGTTTAATGAGTGTGTATGTGAGAGATGTTCATTGTGACATCACTCATGGCAGTTAAATTTGAATTCTCTCAACATTCCGTCATTTATTCCTATGGGGCAAAAATTCCCTGTTTGAATGCCACTTTCTGGAAAACCGTAAGTGGGATTGAATCATTAGCATAACTGCGCTATAGGACCTACGATCCAGCAAAATTCTGTGGTTCTAGTTTTAAAACTGTGGGACAGAAACAGTTTATATTTCGAATAGAATAGAATAATAATAATAAGATGAAGAACTTTTCAAGCCAACTTAATTAAAGTCAGATCTTCTTTTGCCAAGTTGTTCTGTGAATTTACTGTTCCACCTTAAATAGTGCTGCAGCTATATTCTGGAGCCCGAACAAGGTGCAGCATTTAATGTAGAACGGAGCATTCAGTTTAGAATCTGGTAAATAGGAAGCAATTTTCAGCTTTATTTAAAAAAGAACATCACCCGTGCTCACTGAAGAGTTTTTTAAAAAGGGTATGAAAAGTACTGACATCCCCTTCACAGCCTGGAAAGGTACATTTCTACATGTATTGTTTGTACACTATTGTTGTTTCCTGCTGGGCAGGAACGTGAGCTAGTATATATATAATGTAGATGGAGTCACAACTTGTACCTGACAGTCTTAGCTTTTACAAGTAATTAGTTTTATGGGCTTTTTAATAAATGGAGTTGGAGGATTGGAGTTTGAAGAAGGAGACTGCAGTGTTTGAGGTTCACTGTATGTCAGTTCTATGTACTGAACTCTCATTATTCGACTATATCAGGTGTAAATACAGTTTTTCATTCTATGACACCTTTAATAGAAGCTCTAAACTTTTTAGTGCACCTCATTAAGGACATTTCCCTGCTTGTTATGTGAGCTGATAAGTGGGCCAGAATCTCCCTATTTTTGGCTTGTATCCCGACCCAGACCTTTTCACTTGTCCCCAGTAATAAAGTAATAAAAAGTTCTACAATCATTACACTTTAAATAATTCTTCAGTTAGGGAAACTTTCTACTCTGGGCTTGATTTATGAAGAAAAAAGTGATTTATTTAATAGTAGCTCTAAACGTTTTTATTGCCCCTCAGGAAGGACGTTTTCTTACTTTCTATGTGTTGAATTGTGAGTATAGTGAGCCAGACTTTTTTGGCTTGTACCCCAAATAGATGCTTTCACTTCTCCCTGTAAGGAAGTATTAAGTGTTAAGTGCTGTTTAATAAGTGTGTTTCACATGCATACTGTTTATAAAAACATCAACCTCCAAACTGCACCTATACTTAGGGATTTGCTCTGGTTACCTGTTAACTATTATAACTAAACGGCATGAGGGGGGGTCACCTCCTATTACAGCATCTCCTCAGTCTCCCCTATAGCTTCATCACAGAATGGGGTAAGATGTACTTCTCTGACACAAATTAACATTTTAGTTCTACTAAAACTTTAGTTCAACTACATACAGTTTGTGAACAGTTCAGCCAAAAGTCCTACAAATGCACATGTTACAAATGACCCTATAGGTAGAGATATACACGCTTCAGTGTTCTGTACATTTGTATTCACCCTCTGTCTGAAACAACCTATCAGAGCGCCTGTGTCTTTAAACGCCACTTCTTGGTGAGCCAGTGTTCTCTGATTGGTCAGCTTGCCAAGTGTTTTCTGGATGGTCAACGTTTTCTGGAGTAATATCCTGCTGTGGCTATTCTTTCAATGACACTTGTTCTGCCTTATCAGTTATCAAAGCCAGAAAGTGGTAGACCTGGTCGACCTTTGCGAGCTAGTGTGGAGCAGAATGTTTCAGGGTGGTAAGTTTTTAATTTGCATTGTGTGAGGGTGTGAGAAGCTTGCTGGTAGGCAGGGAATAAGGATTGAGTTATGAGATAACATTTGACTATTTACATGCACAAAAAATCCATATAACACACTAATGGAAAGGAGAGAAGACAGAAAAGCGTGATAGGCCCCCTTTAACAGACTGAGAGGCTGCTCAATGTTGCCAGTTTCACAGTAAAGTAAATGGATATTAACACAATTTGTTTAGTACAGTTGTTCTTACACGTGCAGAGTGCAGCTTGGCATGCTCGTGTTGGAAGAACCAGAGACATCCCTGAAAACGACAGCATGTAGAAGGCAGCAGATGTTGTCATGTGTTAATGGTGTTTTCACAGATGCACACTATTAATATCTAATCATACCATGACAGAACCTGGCTTTGGAACTTTATGCCGCTAGGATCAATCTGGATGGTCCTTCTCTTCTTTTGGCTAATGTTTAATAATTCCATAAATAATCTGAAAGTTTGACTCATCATACACATTTCCACTGGACATTTTGTCAATAAGCTTTAGCCCAGAGAAGTCGGTGGCATTTCACAATGAGTGTGTGTTAATAAAAATAATCAACTGTTGTTCTGGTTTTGCTCAGATGCAGGTTTCTGTTTTTATTTGTGTTTTACTTTCTTTTCTGTGTGAAGGCTGTTCTTGAGCCAAGCTAGCTTTCATTGTGACTTGTTGTTTTTCTCTGTATGATTTCTTTGACTCATACACAAAACCATTATGTGTCAAAATTGGCAGATGAGGTTGCAACTGAAAAAGCCAGCATTAATTATACATTAATGAACCTCGGTGCCTCGGTGACTTCTCAAAGAGCCAATTGGCAAAAGGTGTTTCAATTAAGGAGATTGGACGTGTGGGTTTCACAGGTGCTTTGCCCAATAAACAAAGGCACAAAGCCTGGTTAGCGTGAACCATGTCTGAATACAAACAACTTTTAGAAAACCTCAGAAGACATGTTGTACAGACATATGAAACTGGAAAAGGCTACAGCAACACTGCTAAAGTTAGCCCACAAAATGTAGGCCCATTGTTTCTCTCCCTTGGTCTTGTTATGATCACTCCAAGAGTAAAAGGGTCAAACCTAAACAAGGTGAAAAAGAATCCAAGGTTAACAGCAAGACCTGCAGAAGACTATACTGACTACAAAAACCTTTCTTTATGAAATCTAGCTCATTTCAAAGGGTTCCCTTACAGAAAAAGTTCTCCAAACTAGCTTGAAAAAAATTCTGATCCCAATAACTTACATTGAAAGTAAAGTATGTTTTGCAATTTTGGAGATACTTGCTTTTCATTGGACAGCGACGATATACAACACTAACACTTTAATGATGTAATTGGTTTGTTTATATCTCAGTACATCAGTGTTTGTGATTGTAAAGGAGGGCATTACTTACTAAATAGATCTGCAGTTACATACATTTAAGGTAGTTAATCAGAAATGTACTCACAGTTCTCACAGTTGGACAAAAAATAGCTTACTGAGAAAAGTGTGCTCTCTCTCATTCTACATCTCAGATATTTGTAACACGGTAATCTAGGTAGGACGTCTAAATGTAACAAAGTCTTTCTTTCATGTGTTTATTTATGACTGGCAAGGATTAAAGGAGCAGAGTTTAAGTAGAAGTAGAAGAAATTAGTTTAGTATTTAATTGATTTAGTTTTTATTAGTGTACCTGTAACTAGAAATCATTGTGCTGTCTGTTTATGAGCAGGTCCTCCTTTAGACTGCTTTGCTGCACCTCAGAGTGCTACAGTAGCCCAGAACAGACACACAACACAGCCTTTTGTGTCTTATGCTTTTACATTGCATTGACTATTTTGTGTTGTAAAAAGGTTGAAGGTTCATACTTATTATTATTTAGTACAAGAAAAAGCAAAGTGAAACAGGCAACAGCAGAAGAAACCTGACGGACACCATAGGTTCTCAGACAGGGAGATGTATCTCTTTTCTGCTCCATCCAGTAGCATCCAGTAGCAGGACCAGTTCCACACATACCTGAGCAAACAGTCTAAACGTATCGGTCTTCAAAAATCTGGAACCAACAAAGAATAAAACAGCTAAATTGAATCTTACCTCACTTCCTTAGCTTGTAGGTAGCAGGTAGTCAGGTGGGCCTCAGCTGGGGTCTCCGCAGTGTTTTGTTTTGTTTTTGGCTGAACTGCTTTTTGGCAAGCTACCTTGAGTGTTAACAGTTTTAGCTTTCATGTATCACATCCTCCTCACCTCCTCAGTCTCCCCTATAGCTTGTTTAGGGGTTGCTCAGCTTGTAGCGTGTTATGGTTTGTGTGCTTCATCATGTATTCACTCTGCTTCAGCTGTTGTTTATTGGTGTGAAAGATCTGTTTTTTTTTCTTTCTCTCACCCTCATCTTGTCTTCCTCTCTCGTTCTCTCTCTCATATTCATTTCCTCTCTGAAGTCAAAGCTCTGAACGAGGACTCTGTTGTGCGCTTTCCGGAATGTCAATCATGGGCTGCCATGCGTTAGTCAACAAATGCCACAGCAACATCCCACAGGTACCAGTGAGCTTTATCTCAAGGCCGAGTATGTGTGCATGTGTGTGTGTGTGTGAGAGAGAGAGAGAGAGAGAGAGAGAGAGAGAAAATGTGTGTTACAGAAAGAGAGAGAGAGAGAGAGACAGAGAGAGAGAGAGATATTAAAGATAGCATAAAGTGGGGATGACTCATGGCTAGGGGGATAGAAAAGGCATAGTTGGAGGAAGGGATGTGTTGCGTGTTTGTGTGTATATGTGTGTAGCCGGTTTATGCCTCAGTGTGGGGACCTTTTGTCCTTGTGGGGACCACAAGCTGGTATAAGTGCTTGTTCAGATAATCTGGCGTAACACAACCCTAAACAATTCCTCCATTAAACCAAACATATGCTCTAACACAGACATGTACCTCACAAACACTAACACTGTTATACCTCAAAGTAATTAGCACTTGTGTTCAGACCTCATCCATCACATCCCTCTTTCTATCACCCTTTACTCTTTCACGCTAACTCTTTCATGCTTCCACACAGCTTTCACGCAGGTGACACTCAACCCTGATCTCTATCTCATTCGCTCTCTCTCTCTTCCATACATGACTCCCTCTTGGCCCTGTCGCCATGGTGATCTCTATCTTTTCCTCAGTTTCTCTCGTTCATTCAGAGGGGTGGCGAGAGACAGACAGCAGGTGGGTTCTAATGAGGAGATGAGCACTGGTCCCCTTGTCTCTTTCTGCCCTCACACTCTCTCTCTTTCTCTCCTGCTCACTTGCAC
Source organism: Megaleporinus macrocephalus (assembly GCA_021613375.1). Taxonomy (NCBI): domain Eukaryota; kingdom Metazoa; phylum Chordata; class Actinopteri; order Characiformes; family Anostomidae; genus Megaleporinus; species Megaleporinus macrocephalus. The sequence continues at coordinate 17,972,591 of CM038723.1, read as the reverse complement.
ACTCCTGTGTTTTGTCTCTGTCCTCATGCTGCTCTACTCTCTGTCCCTCTTTTTCTGCCTTCGTCTGCTTTTATCCTCTGTCTCTCTCTTTCTTTCTTTCTGTATGTTGTATCTCATTTCCCTACAACAATCTCTTTATGTTTCATCCTTCACTCTCTATCTCTTTCTCCTTCTATACCTTCATCTCTATCAGGGAGAGAGAGGAAAAGACAGTGTACGAGGTTTCCAGGTGATTCCTCATTAGTAGAGACAGTCTGCCGAACGCCAGCTAATGTTCTTCACTTTTAGTTTGGTCTCTAAGATGGGATTCTATTTTGATGTTGTTGTTGTAGCTATTTTTGGCCTCGGTATGTATGACATCTCATTTTTTCTTGTTATTCTTCTATGCATATCTGAACAAGCTACCAACTAAACAAAATATTCAATAGCTGTTCCCTCTTTCTTCAATTCTTCACTTTCTTCTCTCTCTCTCTCTCTCCCTCTCTCTCTCGCTCCCTCTATTTCTCACCTTGCCTCTCTCTCTGACTCATGGTCTGTGACGCATTCCCTTACGTACGTGTGTGTGTGTGTGTGTGTGTGTGTGGAGGAAGCATTGTCATTCATCTCTAGTAACACTCTTTTCACCTCTTTAATTAGGAGCAATGGTCTTCAGCTTCACCAGTCACTGTCCCTTCCTCTTTTTTCAGTTATAAATTAAAATATTGTTTAATCCAAATATGGCACCGGGTAGCATATAAAAAAGAGCATTCTGAAATCTGTTGACTAAAATGCATTAGTATTCCCTGAAATATGTTTGGAGCCGTTGCTTCAGTTAATCAGGCCAGAGCCAGTGCTCAAGCTTGGCACCATCTGTTCCATCCTAGAATTATCCGAGGCATTTAGGAATATTCCAAAAGCAAGCGGAGCTCTACATGAGTATGGAAACTTTTAGGGAGAATTCAGAATATGCATAAACAATTACTCTGGACTTTTCCATCCGGTCAAAAAGTCAGGGAAAGCTAGGTTAGGTCGCTAGGGTAGCTAAGGCTTTAGTGATGTTTCTTTGAATTCTGGTTGAATCACATTAGTTCAATTCAGTAATATTTGCAAACGCAGATAACACGGCAATCTAGTGTCCCAGATAGCAATATTGGTCTGCTGGATTGGTAAAATTGCCACTCTGCTAACTGTATGCCACTGCTGGACCACCTAGATATTGTTGCTAATTTACAAAGAATAACTAAAGAAAGAAACAGAGGTGTAATAAATAAATGGAAGTGTAGAAACAGAAAAAAGTGTCATAAAAGTGACAACCAGTCTAATACTTTGTTTAACAGGTCAACAGCAGAATAACAGTGGCCTGCTATCCTCTTAATTTCTAAAACGATTCCAGTCAAGGCTGGTTTATGCAGGTTTAATATGTAATTTAAACCTGTCTTATCTGGTGTTGGTTTCGCTAAAGGCCATGCTGCCTGACCAGTATACCTGCATCCAACACACTACTGGTTTTGCTGGTCTAAACTCTCTTTCTGGCAGGGATGCTAGACTAGCCTGTTAGACTATCTTTCTGAAACATGTTTGGTTAACAAATGTGAAAAAATAAATAACATGTAAAACACGCTTATGCTGGCTATGATGTGCTATGATACTAATGATATGCTAAACTAGCATGTTAGCATCTCAGATTAAATCAAATTCTGATCAAATAAATTCAGGTTAACAAAAATGTAAATATGTATAACATGATGAACTAGTGTGTTAGGCTAGCTAGAGCTGTTCTAATGTTTCTTTAAGTTTCTAGGTGAATTACATTAGGCTAACAAATTTGGAAATATCTTCAAACTTGAATGTTAGGGGGTTGTATGATACTGGAAAAACTGCCACTGCAATATTTCTTTCTGGGATACATATTGTGAAATAAAAATACAGGGAATTTTAATAGGTTATCTAAAAAACTCTCTTAGGAGAGAATGAATTATTCTGGAAAGATTGGGGTGATTTTGTAGGGAAGCGCATCGGCATTCAAAAATAACTTTTTTTTTAAGTGCAAACCATCCTCGCTTAAACAGTTGTTTTTAATGCATAAAACACAAAAGCAGGTAAGTTTTGTGATTGCTTACCTCTGTGTATCCAAAAACCCAGAGTAAAGGATAAGATAGTTTTCTATTGTAAAAATATAAGGACTGGGCAATTTTTCCTTTTAAATTAATCAGCAAAAGTAGTATGACGTAATATGACTTAAAATGTTTAACTGAATAATTTTAGGTCCACAAATTCTGAAATATGCCTATAAACATGCCCTTTAGACAGCAGTAGAATTTTGCTTTGAAAGTGTGGAAACCAAACCCCTATTAAAGCCAAGGGACAAGATATCCATAGAATCACTCTTCATTTCTCCTGCACTTCAGAATATAACAGCATATAATACAGCTTTTAATTCCTTTAGAAGATTTTCACTTTCTAACACCCTTGAGCTACTTCGTTGTCTGTAAAGCTTCCCGAATTACATATTTAACTTTGTTGAATTGTATTTTTTTTTAGATGTTATTAAACCTGCAAAGAAGGGCATTTAATCATTGCCTGGAAGTGAGGCTTGTTTTGCAAGTTTTTCAAGGCTAACTCCCACTCAGATGTACAGCATCATCATTATTCTTCCATCCTGAACTGACGTTACATGGCCATTACACTCCCACCACTGCAGAACTCAAACAAATACATTTATGTCACAACAGGCCAATCGCAAGTCAGTCCAGCTCACAGCTCAGATGCATGTGTGTGTGCGCACCTTGCATTGTTTTAATCCAGTAAGTTTTAACACCTCATAATGAATCACAGTATGTTCTGGCTAAGTGTTAGAGAAAGAGACAGTGGGTAAGAGAGAGAGAGAGAGAGAGAGAGAGAGAGAGAGAGAGAGAGAGAGAGAGAGAGAGAGAGACAGAGAATGACCTTTGCTAGTTTGGCACTGCACAGAGGGAGATTTTCTGTTCATTAAAACCAACCACCTCTCATCTAAGCCTGTTACCACCACCACCACCACCACCACAGTATACTGCAGGGAAGCAGAGAAAAAGTTATTTTCTTAACACATCTCTGAAATTATGAGCTTCCTAGCATCTAAAACTGTACAGAGAGCAGATGCCATATGCCGGAATGCTGTTAAAAATAAAATGTTTCTAAACATCAGAAAAAAGTTTAAAGAATCGTTAGGCTATGAAACTTCAAATGCTTCTTCATTGCATGCAAATCCCATTTAGAGAAAACTGGTTTTCGTGGATGTTCACAAAAAAAAACCAAAAACAGTATGTTGTGTTATAGATGGTGGCCAATCAGCATGATCAAGCAGGGTGACCAGCTAAACCAGCACTAGCCCAGCATAAACCAGCTCCAATCAGCATGAAATGCATGCTGGTCTATGTTGTTTTTCTCAGAAGAGTGTTCAGAGACTGCTTGATCTCAATATGAAACTCAGTACAATAGTTGTGGAGTTATCACACGAGCACTGCCTTTACAAGAATGTTCCATCTGCAAGCTGTGTTCATTGTCTATGTAACTGCTTTTGTAAAACATGTAACTATGTTTTCTAACTGCTGCAAATGCAACATACTGGAATTCAGAATCTGTCTAGAATCATTCTGATATCTTTCCATTCTGAAATACTTTCCTACATAGAGTTAGCTAGGTTAGCCTGGTAAGATAGCATGCTAGGCTACACTGATGTTTATTTGAATTCTGACAGAATCATTAAACTAACAAACAAACTGTATATCCAAATGCTTAACATGGTAAACTAGCATGCTTGGCTACCTGATGCTATACAGTTTTTGTTTTTATTTTGGTACAATCACAATCAAGTTACCAACTTTGGAAATTTGTCCAGTCATGTATGACATAGTAGTGGCACTTTAGTCCAGAGAGAATCATTTAAATGAACACATTTGAAAATATGTCCATACATACATTGCGTGGTAAACTAGCATGCTAGGGAAGCTAAGGATGTTGTGATGTTACTGTATTTACTTGGAAAAGAACCGTCAATTTAGTTACATGAACAAACATTCACACTGGCTATCATTAACCATTCAATGTAAAGCACAGCTGGGCTTTTTAAAAACAAGTTTGGGGTTTTGAAACACTGGAACCAAAGTCTATTGCGTCTATCTAATGTCTAAGTGTGTTGAAGTCTTTCTAAAGTTTGATGGTCTGTTAAATTAACCCATTAAATTCAATTGCCCAGGCTTTTGCTGTTGTTTGGTGTAACTAGATGCTTCCTAATTATCAGATGCATCATGTCATGCATTTGATGCATGTAGATTAGCAGGTTAATACATAAGAAGCATGTCTAAATTCTACTAAACAAAGATTTAATATAATGCTTTCATGCATGCACTGATTAAAGCAATGCCTGATTCAAATGTGTTCATTTTCACATGAGTAAATATATTACACAAAAGTAAGAAACTGGAATGCAAACTGTGTTAAATTTTTTAATAAAGTAAATTTAATTTACAATCCCATGCTGCCGGATTTTGAGTCTTCTGAAGAACGTGCTTGTGACAAAGGTCTTGAGATTATCCCTACATCCGTCTCTTCTTTCCTCTACCTTCTGTCTTTCATTTCTTCTCCTTGTCTCTGTCTTTTTCCTTCAAAAAGGAGTGTGTATGTGTGTGAATGAGAGAGGCTATGTGATGACGTGGTTTGGCTCATTCTCAGCACTGTTGCCCCTCTGCCCCCTCCTCCTCTGAGGAGTGACTATAAATACCTCACACTGATGATTCATCTACCAGACGTATCAATCTCCCCAGCCGCACACACGCACACAAACCAGCACTCGCTGCCTTTGCTGCACACAATCAGCTGCAGACTAGTTCTTTAGCCGTCCTAGTTTAGACCATAAATTACACTGTTATAATTTAATAACATTATGAACGAGGCTGAAAGTGTGTCGAGATACCATAACTGTGCTTAATTATGTATATATATATATATATATATATATATATATATATATATATATATATATATATATATATATATATATATATATATGTGTGTGGGTGTGTGTGAGAGAGACACCTTAAGGAAAGCAAATTGCTGCAGTTGTAACAAAGCTATGTATCTCTGAAACAGTGGTACTACAACACTACAAATATAATGTAAATGTAATTCAATGAGGTTTGATTTCAAGAAATTTAGCATCTTTTCTTTTAGGAATTTCATCATGAAATGGTAACACAATGAACACACAATTTTCAAAGACTATATAAAAAAGATTTTAAAACAATCTACAAAAAACAAAATATTTTGGAACCTTTGGGGGACTTTTTGAGGATCATTCTGTAATCTGTAATCATACACAATATTTTTCTCATAATTCACATCTGTAGTCATCTTCTGAAACATTCTGTTGGAGCTCCTGTGTCTTTAAGTCTCACCCCCTGATAAGCCCAGTGTGCTTTGATTGGTCAGCTCACCCACTCTGTTCTGATTGGTCAACTACCAGAGCATCTAAAACTGATTCCTGCATCACAGGTGGCAGGTTTCGGGCCTACAGGTGGCCACTGAGGATAATGTTACGAGATGATGTCACCTTGTAACAAAGAAAAGGGCTTCCATAGAAGCAGCTGAGACGAAAGAGAGAGTTTCTCTTTCTGGCTTACTTTGGGCTTTATAACAGCAAATCACTTACCTGTAACTGAATTCAGGGGCCATCTTAGATGGTAGTTGCTGCACCAAAACCTGATTCCCATCCACATGCATGCACATCATGCAGGTATACAAATGCTACAAATTATGTTCATAATTTCTGTTTTTTCCTAGATTCCACCAGTTCATTACAAAACATGTAAGCTAAGACAACACTATGATATTTTGTTAATTTTTATAGTTCACAGTCAGTCATTTTGTGTCCAAAACTACATTAACAGGTTAGTGTGACCCTACATAAGCATGTCTAAGCATACTGACTACATCTGAGATAAATATAAAACTGTGTATATCTGAGTTCTAGCCAAAAACCTGAATTAACCACTAAACAACAAATTAATTTTGCTGCTTCAGTATAAAAACTTGTGTCTGTTTTACAAAATAAAATAGAGCCTCATCTGTACATGTGAGATGTCACTAGGAATTCTTTACAACAATGACTCAAGAAGAATTTATGGTAGAAGAGATTCTGAGGTATATTCTGTATGTCAATGGACCCTTCACCCTTCACATTATTAAAGGCTTAAGAACCTCAAATTCAATTCAAACCAATCAAACATAGGGGCTGCTTAGGGAACCAGAAGTGCTTCATCTACAGCAAAGAACTATTTTTGTCACAGCTTATGAGCTTCTATATGGAAACAAGAATGAGAATTGGGAATTGTTATCGGGAAATTCAATTAATCAATAAACTTTTATTACATGTATTAGTTATTAAACCAGTCATGTTCAATGGTTTTTAGTCATGCAGCAAACTGCATGCATCCCTCCCTTATTCTCATTTGCTTCTGTAAAGGTTGAAATGTCACAGGATGTAGTAACGACATTGGGGAGTATTATTCAGCCTCTTCAATGCCATTTGTAAAAGTGACATTTGGGACGCCCCCTGACATTCTGCTATGTTTCTCTAAACGGTTTTCCAGGAATGTTGCAAAATATTCAATTCATTTGTTGTTCATACAGCAAATGAAGGTCCAGTGACATTACAGAGTGGTCCTCAAAAGGTCCCCTAATAGTCTTCATGAGGCATTCTTGTAAAAATTTCATAGTGACCTTTCAAATATACAGACTGGGTGCTATTTCCTCAAGCAGCAAACAAATTTATTACATAGTGGTTCTGTTTTCCTGCAGTCATTTAGACAATCTGAACAGTGATTAACCAGGCCAACATCTTTTTGGCCCTGGATCGCATTGCTTAAGGAAACTGAAGACATGGCGTCCAAAATCACCAGGCTCCTCACTTGTTGTTAGTATCCAAATCACATGATCAGTGACTAGTCAAGCTTAAAGTGTCATCATGCCTAGTTGACTAGTCTGTGTAACCCCTAGTTAGTATATGCCACGGTCTACCAATATTTGATCAACAACCTAAGATTGCATAGAAATGGCTTAACAACACCTCAGCAACCAGTGATACCATAGCAAAGCACATTAGCAACTACCTGGGACACAATAGCAATGGTCAAGCAACATTGTAGCAATTCCTAGCAACACCACAGCAACTGCCAGGGTTCCAGTTTTTTAACTAATCAGAATAAAGTTAGTCAAAAACATATGACTAGTTCTGCTCTCCAGCACCACACCATTGATGGACTGCACATTTTTTCCAATCTTTTTTTTTTAATTCAATCATTAGTGATTTATTAGGATCAGGTGTGTTAGGAGCAGAAACACAAAAATGTACTGATCAGGGGGTCCCCCAGGACCAGGGTTAGGAACCACTGATATAGACCAAAAAGTCAAGACCAAAAACAATTAACAAATGTCTGAAACTGCTTTAACTTTAGAAGCATTGTTATATTACCTGTCTTTACTAAGTGAATTTAGGAGTCCATTCAAATTTAACATCACTTTTCTAGCTAGACAATGTAATTAGCATAGAATTAGGATTCAATTTTTAATTGATCTAGTTTATATATTTTAAAAATCAGCCAACCCTACTGCATAAAAACCAGTACTGATCTTCAATGTAAATTTTAAGCTTTTTAAGAAGTATAACCTCAAGTGGCAATGAGCCAAGCAGTTTTTAGTGGCATTGGAAAAGTGTCATGCAGAGGTCACTGCACTGGAACAACGATTCTAAGGAAAAAGCTTTAATGGGCATATTACAGCATCTGGCGGCCACCCATGTCCAAAGTGACTTGGAATTGAATTATGTTACAGAGGTCAGTGAATGAAGCATTAGGAGTTTTTCCCAAACACTCTAATTGGTGTAGCATGGTGTTTTTGTTTGGGTTGGGAATTGGACCCTACTCTGCCATGTGGTGGGACAGTAGCATATTATGTGGAAAAGCACTGTGGGAGTGTTATACACCACAATGTAAAAACATGTACAATGAGTTGCTGCAGTTTGTTGTGGTGACCTGCAGTTTTCCTGAAAGTGTTGCAGTTTGAAACCATACACAACTTTTACAGTTTGGAGATGAAATTTTGTTTGGTTTATAACTCTTTTGGATCATTTGGATTGCAGATGTGTGCAGCACTGAGTGCCGTTTAGCATGATGTGCATGTGCACAATAGCATGTGTAAAGCTTGTTCATGCACTCTGTATTTTCTCTGCAGCCATTTCTCTGTTTGTTTTACAACAGAAATACACCCAAAGCCTTTAGGAAGCCAGTTCATAAATCAAAAGCTTTAATGTTGCAGTGTGTGCAAATTCATAATACAAAACAAAAAGATTTTAGTGCTTTATCTTTTTATACAGGAACCTGATACACTTGGTTCTACTATTGATATTAATAACTATCTGTCCTGAAACAAATAATGACAAATAATGTAAAACACTCTATTGATACTTGTAATAAGGAATACTCATGTTAGCTGTTAAACTTACAATACAATAAGTATTAGGTATACAATAACAAAATAGGTTTAGTACTCAATGGGAAGAAGAAGAATTTTAAGTTTCTTTATAGGACTGTGGGATCTCTCTAAAGAAGAAGTTAAGAGGTTTACAAATGTGCCTGTGTAATGGGTGAGATAATGACATCGACCTACTAGGTGTTGCATGACTATGGATTTTCACTAGTCATCTAGTTATTTATAAAAGTGGTAAACTAGATGTCGTTACTATAAGAATGTGAGTGTTCTGGTCATTTTGTCTGTAGCTTGCCAATGGATGCTGCTTCTAGTGGTAGATGCTGTGATTTGTTTGCTGTATTACAGCAAGTTTTAGCCTCAGACACTCTGCCCACAGAAGATCACAGGCAGAGAATTAAACTGGCTGTAGTCTGTGCACTGTCCAATGGAAAACAAGCGATTAGTTATTAAGCAGTTACTACTAGTAGTTTTAATAGCAACCATTTGTTTGCACCAATATGTCTTTTGGAACAAGGTATAAGCCCTTGGTGCTTTTCAAACTTGCAGTTTCAGAACTAATCTGAGTAATGTTAATCAGACTAGTTAAATTTGCACCACACCATCGCTACCTGCTCCTTCTGTAGTTGAGGGTTAAATGCAAAAGACAGTTCCACTTTTTTCCATTCATTTCTAATAACAACATTTGTGTTTTTGAGCTTATTAGTCAGTGGCACTGGGTTGTGGAGATGTGCACAAGCGGACACAAGAGGACACAAGTTTTGAGTAGTTTGGTCTCTCTCTATTTGAAGAGATGGAGTTTGGTATGACTGGTGGTATTGGAAAGATGGCCACTGAGTGAACAGATTCGCCTTTAAGAACTTTGGTATTAACTGGTAACTGGTGTTACTACTGTCTTGGCCTCTAGAGGTAGATGATAACCTGCAGTCCAATAATCTTCTTACCGTACATAGCAAAAGCTTGATCTAATATGTCAGCATATAACAAAAAAATTTAATGTTGCTTATTATGGCCCTGCATTTTTTTTATTAAGTACATAGTCATATAATTATACCTCAACTATTTACATATCAAATTATGTTATGCTTGGCTGTTCACATGCTGAAATCTAATTGACTGCTGGAAACCATGTTTGTAGATGTTCAACTGTTACCGGACATATTAGGAAAACTGTCCAAGAAAGCTTCCTAGGATAAACCTTCAATTAAAGAGTTCAGCATTTTTGGCTGTGCCTCTGTAGATGAAGGTGTCTGTTTATGGTTTCTGATGGACAGGTTTAAAAATGAAAATTTGATAATCAACAGAAATCCAGGATTGGAATGTTAATGAGCAGGTGTTGGGTCTGAGCTGAAATTTATACTGTCAAACAGATTAGATCATAAATGTCCATAATTACTTTTTGGCTGCTGCTTTAAGTCTAATGAGGTTGTACTTTACCTTGGAAATGCTCATACAGACCCCAGTGGGGGACTTGAGGCCTTGACCCTTTGCCCTCGGATTGTAGTGTCCTCTCGTATTGCACCTGGTGTTCTTTAAGACTAGTTTGACTGAGATGTTGTCCAGTCTCACCCTAGAAACAGAACTTGTGGCTTGGCTTGGGTTCTCTGAGGTTCAATTGTACAGCGTTTTGTTTTCTACCATCCAAAACCAATATAGCGTCTTTGCCCTCATCGGGTTTTGGAAATTTGGTATTTAGAAAGCTTTTGCTACAAATGCTCCTAACAGGCTTTGGCTAACATTGCTTGTGTGTGCAGGTAGGACCTAAACAGACAATTTTCATGCTTGCTGTGACATATGCTTTTGGCTTTGATGATTAGATTTAGTTTTTTACTGTGTTTACTGTTTACTGTGTTTCATATCTTCGTACATTTTAGCTGTCTGATTTTAACTGAGCTAGTTTTGTCATCTATGCAAATATGTTTGTGGTGAGTGGGCACTGTTTTAGATTGTGAGCTGCTCACTGCTGCTGTTGTTTTTTTTATCAGTTTTGATAAATTCCATGAATTTGCAAGATTTTCCTACTCTGTTTAAACTGTTTTCAAACTAAAAGGCATGAGCCAGGCTGAATCTAGCTTCCTACTCGCCAGCTTCATATTCATATTTACCCTTTCATCTTAGACAGTTCTGCATTAACAGATGGCAGATGTAACTGCAACACTGTTTAAAGTAGAAGAAAGTAAAAAAAACTTTTTTCCCCAATACTGGAGTGTGTACCTTCATTACAAACGAAGGTCTTAGGTTTTTGGTGTGTATTTAAATCCATAGGGCCCCAACCAGTGCCCACAAGCAGGTTAAAGCACCCCTCACAAAATGTCTAAGAAAGCTTTACATTCCATAATAATAATAACTTGCTACACCATGTTGTTAATAATGTAAAAAATCGTGAATTTAGATGAGCTTGTAAATGGAGCTACAATCAGTTTACGTGCAGTGTTACATAGTTTAAACAGTGCAGTGAGTAACAACACAGCTTTACACATGACCAACCGGGGTTCAAATCCCTGCATAGGTAGAAATGTCTGGGCTGCCTTTATTACATTTACCTTTATCTAAAGCATGATTAAACTGTCATTCTTGGTAGGAGCAATATACTGTAAATGAAATCCCCTGCCCACCCAAATTGTCTGTGCACAGACCCATGCTTTGCTTTGGTAGGAAAAACAGCTGGTGCTTCTTTGCAGGTCATATGTATTATTGGTTAATGAGCTATCCGGGACTGTATTAGTATAGCAGCTGACCTCCCATTTATGCAAATTGAGATTAAATACCAGCATTCCATTCAGAAAGCATTCAGAGTGAGCTCATTCTACACAAGGCTGATGACGAGGGCACTTTTGGGACATCGTGACTTGGAGAAAGTGAAGGCTAAACAGACAAATGCACTGGTACAAGTCATTGTTGAGGACCCTAACGATGAATGCTTTCACTTTCTCCATCTCTTTTGCACGCTCACCTTTTTTAGTCTCTCTTTTTTAGTTTCTCTTTTTTCTCTCTATGTGCATCTCAATGTTCTTCAAAAAGGCATTTGCTGTCACTTGCGGCCTTCGTTTCCATGGACACCAGGACTTGCTCAAAGGCTCGTCTTGTGTGTCTGGCTTGGGTTCTGTACTGTCAGTCCTGCAAGGTTATGAATGATGTGCAAATCTCTTGAAGAACACAGATGCAGCCTATTCATAATCTTTCTGCCCGCATTTCATAAAGGACGTTTCACTGGAACAGCAAGGCAAAAGTATCCAGTAACAACTTTTCTCTAATTGGACTGTGTTGTTTTTTTAGTCTGACCATTATTATGAAGAATTCATATAATATATATATAATTCATATATATAGAATCATATATAAACATAAAGAAATATCTGGACATGTAAGTCGAGTCTTAAGGTTTACTAAAAGAACTGGAAAGAAATGGAGGCTGAGGATGCAAATGACACAAAAACAGGTTGTGACAAGCATGTACTTGTGTGGTTGGATTTTAAGTCGGGCAGGAGTTTGTCCTTAATTGAAGTTTTTAAACATAAATATCTCTACTAAGACATTTACTCACATTTATAATGTAAAAAGCAATGCATGTAAAAAAAAACCCTGCATTCTGTTATAGTACAGAAAAAAGACTAACTGTATCACAAATTATATTACATCAACAGTAGGATTTACACTGAACCACATTTACACTTCTGGTGGTCGTTTCTAAACCCTAAACCTTCACTTCCACTAGCAGCGAGGTAACCACAGTGTATGTATTTATTGCAGCTTAAATACATTAAATATGTTATAATGAATCCATCAGTCAGTATTGCAATTTAAGGGCTATCTTTATCAAAGGAGCCTGTTTCCGTCCTTTTTAATGATGCACATAAAACCGATTTGAGTGCTAATAGCTCCCTCTTGTGGAGAGCTTTATGTAAACACATGCCTTTTTTGAACACAACACCAAATATTTCATGACATTTTCAAATGGACATATACTTCTTCATACATACAGTGCATGATGTTTGGCCATCTTCACTATGTCATTTCATAAAAGCGTGTAGTTTTTTTTTCTGTTTGTCATGTGTGCAAGCGATATATATTTAAATGTGCTTTCTCCTTTTCTGTTTATATAAGTTTGTTTGGACAGGCAATCCAATAGAAACAGACGCTAATTAGTTTATTTTAATCATATTAATCCTTTGGATTAGGTTGCAGATTACATTTTGAGCAGATAATCTGTGATATGTAGCGGAATACATTTTCATCTTGCATTACAACACAGTGGTGGATACGTTTGACTTTATATTACTATGATATCACTATGTGGTTGAACATCCTTTTAGAAACTGTATATTTTAACTCCAGGATAAATAACTAAGTAATTGCAGGTAATTACAGGTAACCTGCATGTTTATGTTCTAAAATATGCTTTTTAAACATATCCCACCTCAAGTACACAAAAATGACCAAGCAGGGTATTTACCTTCATGTTGCCATCTGTTTAGCTGATCTATTAAGAAGGTTTGAGAGCGACATACATGAATTTCAGACTGGTGCGATTTCTGATGCACTTACAACTTGTTCAGAGAATAATTCCCAAAATAATAATGAATGTGTTTTTTAATTGTAAAGCTCATTTGTGGTTTCTATCTGTGATTTACTAAAAAAGAAAATCAATCTCATTTCAGTGTTATTTTGAACAGCCTTTGTAGCAACTGTAATTATGACAATTTGAATTTCTTAACTTTAAGACTCATTATTTCTATAACCTGCTCATGCCTGTCCTTTTTAAGCTTTACATTTACACTGAGATGCTGAGATGAGTGTTAATTACCTGAATTCTATCTGATATGATGGGAAAACAGCCCTGACACTGTTTCCAAAAGCCCAGTTATATAAGCCTGCCCTCTGCTGGCAGTAAAAGAAATGTCCACATAAACTTAGTCATTTAGTTATGAAGCCCCTAAAGTGACATGGTGATTATTTTTAACCAGGCGTGGCCACAAATTGATCTATTGAGGCCACAAGTTAAATTAACTCATGACCTCAATATCGTATTTTGTGGCCTCAGTATAATTAATTGTGGCCTAATTTGTGGCTTCAATCTAGTAATGTGTGGCCTTAATATATTATTTTAGGCTTCCATGTAGTAAATGTTGTAAATATAGTAGTGTAGTTTTAACATTTTTAAATATTTTAATTGGAAATGTTATTTCTTTGGAATATCAGTGAATCTTTATTTTACAACCAGCATTGCTAGCAGTGGTTTATTGTCCGCCCCATAAACACTGTCTTCCTTGCCTGAACTACCAGAACTATTGTCTATCTGTATGACAATGAGCTTCTCTTGGTGGGAGATTGTAATTTTCATGTTGATATAGCAGGCAGCACAGTGGTGTAGTGGTTAGCACTGTCACCTCACAGCAAGACGATCCGGGTTGGATTCCCGGTCCGGGCCGTTCTGTGTGGGGTGTGCTTTAGTAGGTTTCCTCCGGGTACATGCATGTTAGGTTGATCAGTTATTCTGAATTGCCCGTAGGTATGTGTTGGCCGTTGCATTAAACCAGAAAAATAACAAAAGTGAAACTATTGCCTAGAAAAATGTACAGATTTAAATATTGCAGTATGAGCAGAGAGATGTGCTTATTCCTAAACATACATAGACAAAAGTAAACATAACCCATGCACTCTTTTTTCAGTTTTTAAAAAAAGCCTTTAAATCCTAAATCGTATTTCACAGAGATTTCTCTATCCAAGTACAATGAGCATTCATTATTTCTAATATAAAAACTAGTAATATGGGAGCAAATCTGCAAATACAAAGGAACCATCATTGATTCTAGTTTTCACCAGCAAAATAATATGGTTGTGTTAAAAAGATTAGTAAGAGAGAACATCAGTATATATAGTCATGCAGTTGAATTATTCTACCTCTGTTAGACCTTATTCCAACAATTCCTAAAGAAGTATTCAACAGTGTTTGCCTGAATGTAGAATCACTAACTCTTTCCTTTTCCAGACACACTGAGAACAGCTGCTGTGAGATCCTTATTAAAAAACACTGATTCCTCAGTACCTCACAGCTATAAACCAAATTCCAATCTACCATTTATTTAATAATTTATTAAATAAAAAACAATAATAGTGTTCATTTTCAGTCTGTTTTAGAGCAAAACATAGAACTGAAACAGCCCTAGTGAAGATACGAATTCATGTTGCTTTAACGGCTGCGTTTGATGCTATTGATCATATCACACTTAAAGGACTTGAGCGCTTCTCTCTGGTCTCTCTGGAACTCTCTGGAACTGTTAAGCTGTTTTTTAGACTAGTAGGAAGTGTTTTGTTAATATAGAGGAACATGTCTCAGAAGTGCAGGATATTCTGTGTGGTGTACCGCAAGATTCTGTGTTTGGCCCAGTTTATTTTCTTTGTACATGCTGCCACTGGGTTAGATCACTAAAATGCATGTCAGTGTTCACAGCTATGTCAATGACAAACAACTTTATATATTTCTTACATCAGATGATGTTAATACCAGATAAGTTGACTTGTCTGTAAAGCAATGTTTTTAAATGAAATGAAGCAAGTCAAGTCAAATCAAGTTTATTTGTATAGCGCTTTATACAACAATGTTGTCACAAAGCAGCTTTACAGGAATTTTAAAGCATGAAAAACATGAAATCACAACACTTTATCCCTTGTGAGCAAGCCAGAGGCAACAGTGGCTAGGAAAAACTCCCTTAAGTGGAGGAAGAAACCTTGGGAGGAACCAGACTCACAAGGGGAGACCCATCCTCCTCGAGGCTCCAAACAGCCAGATGCCCACTCTGTACCTTTTTATGAATGTAATTGTTGGGCTTACGGAAAGATTCTTAAGTGAAACATATCATTACTTCAATAATAATTACATACTAGTTTTAGATGGTGTGCCAGCAGCAATGCATCTTGCATTTACATCGAGGGCTAAGAAAAGAAGGTGGAGCTTAACAGAGAGCATTATAACATGTTTGGTAATGGTACAATGACAGCACAGTCATCAAATTTTATTATCTTAAAAATATTGCCTTAATAAATACTTGATCCCTGATTGAACTGGGTCGGTCCAGGGCTACTTGTGTCTATTACCCTTCCTCCATGCTCCCCTCTGTGTCACGCTGGGCCCGGAGAGGTGCCGGGGGAAATAGGCACGACGAAGGGGGCAGACGCAGGCGCAAGGTTTAACTAAAATACTTTAATGGAAATCAAAACAAACATGAAATATAAACAAACAGAAACACTAGACAAACTGACAGGGTCCACACGTAACGCTAACCATAGACAACGAACCACATGATGAAAAACGTAAACAAACAAGCACACAGCTACAAACAGGAACGTAAACAAACAGGCAAGGACGAGGGAAACAGGGCAGGACGTGACACTCTAATTGTTCAGGTCATTAGTAAGGAAGATCCCCAGCAGTAGTGTTGGTGACCTCTGATTAGGGAGTGATGGGTATTGCTTCAAAAACATTGGAAAGCATGGACTGCTGGACGCCAATAATTCTACTAGCTACCCTTATTAGATTGTTTAATTGGTTTCTGCTCTAGACTTCACCACACAATGCCATATGTCCCTGCCTCAATAAACAACCTGTAACAGTTGTTTTTAGTTTGTTATTAATATTTAATCTCCTTAAACCTTACAGTCTCTGGTTACTGCGGAGTGTCTCTGTGTGAATGTCAAATCTTGCATTATTCTTAAGTATTCAGAGAGACCCTGATTGTGGTGTGCGTGGGGTTTCAGAAAGTTCTTCTGAAATCAATCACCACGTATTTTGTTTGAAGGCATTCAACATCAAATAGCGATTTTTTTTTCCAAAATCACTCAGGCCTATGTTCCCCTCCCCCTCATGAAGCACACTTAGCCTGACAGCATCATATGCAAATTTAATGATGTGCTTGTCCTCATGCTGACTCCTGCAGTCATTAGTCTATTGAATATACAGTAAGAGAGAACCGGTAGAACATAATCTCTGCTCAGACAGTACAGCATTTATTCATTTACAGATTGTGGCCTAAGAAGTGCTACATGTTAAAAGAAGACTGTGGATTACTAGCAGAAACAAGTTGACTAGCAGAAACAAAAGGACTAGCAGGAACAAGGTTTAACAGAATGTAAAGAAATAACTGTTTGGACATTATGTGAAAGGAATCTATGTGAGTTTTGCATGCTATCCATCTAGTCCCAAGGTTACCATGGCCACTGTTTTCCACTGCTGGAGATGCTATTAAGTTTAATGCTAAAGTAGCAATGGTTTTCTATATAGCCAATAATTGAAGGGGCAAGAGGTGGGACTGTGTTTTACCCCATATTTGCCATATTGCATCTTACAAAGTGCTCATTTAAAAACTGGATCAATCAATCAATTACTTTAGTTTCATCATGGATATTTCATACTCAGGTGGTCCTCCACTTAATGCTGCTAATTTTGTGCAATAGACTCATTGTTTCCTAAGCACTCTTACACCTTAAAATGTTTAAATTTACAGTGTTATGTTTACATTGTTAGTGTGCAATATTTTGTCAGAACTGTGCAATATATATGTATCCCCTTTAAGTGCAATACGTCTGCAAAAAACACTTTTTTGAAGTATATGTATCTATTTAGAGTATATCTAACAATTTATCACACACACTCTTTCTATATTTTCCACTGCACTGTCATGTTGTTATTTATTTGTCATGTTAGTTGTATGTCTTGTGTTTTTATATATCTGTACATTGGAGTTCGGAGAAACGCAGTCTCGTTCAGCTATGCACTCAGTCTGAATGAACAATGACAACGAAGTTCACTTTGACTTTGACTTTAATAACATAATTAATACTGAAGAAGCAGAACGCTCACTTAGTTCACTTATTTGCAACGTGGATGCCAAACATAAAAAAATCACTAAATGATATTGAAAGTTTTATTCTGTTAATTCTATATGAGTAGAGTGTAATATTAACTGGAAGTTTTGCTGCTTTTTTATGATGACTCCTATGTGCTACAGAGGTGGCAGTAGTCTTTCCTTCGTTGGACTATAAAATGTCCTTTATTGTAGCTTCCCTTATTGGGTTAAATAGATTAGATTCTAAACATCAAAATGTAAGATTAAGACCATAAACTGTTCTCTAGAGTTCAAAAGGGTTTGAAATGTTTTTACTTTTGCACTGTACTTTTTGCAGTACGTTTTGAGCAAATACATATGTTTTTTTAGATTAAACTCTTTCGACTTCACTTTAACAGAAATAAAAATAAAAAAAACACAAAAAATGTAGTATTAGTTTCACAAACTGGGGCAAACAGTCGAGTAGGAAGTGTCCTATCAGTCCACCAGTTTGAACTTACTTGAAAATACAAATTTTGCCCTAGAAGGACCCAGATTTTTGCAGATATGCAAAACAACCCACAGTCCAACAGCTTTCTGGGTGGATAGAGAAACATTGAGTTCACTGTTTTGACACTAATTATTACAACAAATTGTTGGTGGTTGTTTATGTTACTGCCCCCAAAATAACAGTAATGGAGGGTTGTAGTTTGATTTAAACACACTTTTTTAAATGCTAAACTATCAAGAAATTTTTTTTTCTCCTGAAATACAACACACACTGTCCACACAATGCAATGCAAACCTTATATAATTATAATGAGCAATTTTAGGGCCTGTGTGTTATGTTGTAGTTTGCAGGCAAAATGTTAGTGGCTAGCTAACAACTTGCTCTAAGTTTACAAATACATTTTACAAACACTTATGAAAAAAGGTTTTTTTTGCACAACTACCAACTACTACTACTAACAAATTAATCATATCTTGTGTTTGATGCATGCTCCATTGATATTTTGTTGTGCTTACCTGAACCTTTGTTAAATTGCATTTACCTTAATATTTGTTAAATAATTTTTTTTTTTAATTAAATAATAGTTTTCATTCTTACAAACAGACACTTCAAGCTAAATAATATGATAGTAGCCCCCATATGTTTAGAAACAGCCCTGGTGAAAAACGAAGCTCTTTTCATTACTTTTATCATAGACATATCAAAGAAAATACCAAATAAAATACTTTACAAAGTACAATAAGCATATCTCATATTATAAAAGATTGTCTAATATTGTTTAATGCTCACTTTTTTAAGTGTTACATTTAAAATATTCCAATTTTTACCCATCTTTTATTATTATTTACCTCATTATTTTGTTAAAATAAGAATACTACAATAATACAAAATTCTAAAACATTCTAAAACATTTAAAACATTTAACTAGAAAAGTGCATTTTCTGAAGGAAATGGTGAATAGTGGTGCAGCATAAGCAGTTCCTCAACTGTTGCTAAGTAGTTGCTAGGCCATCCCAGCTGGTTGTTATGTGGTTGCCAGGATATCCAAGCTAGCTGCTAGGCAGTTGCTGTGGCCCGGCTGGCTGCTATACTGTTGCCAGGTTGTTGCTATGCGTTGGCTAGGGTGTTGCTAGGCAGTTGCTATGGCATCCCACCAGGTTTCTAGGGTCTTGCTAGGTAGTTGCTATCGTATCCCAGCTAGTTGCTAAGGTGTTGCTAGGTGGTTGCTATGGTGATGCTACACGGCTGCTATGGTATCCTAGGTGATGGCTAAGGTATTACAAGGAGGTTTCCATGATGTACTGTGGCTCCTCCAAGGGTTGACAAGCCATTGCTAGCTATTATTGAAAATGAATGGATCTCTATGGGAGAGCTTGGGCATCTGCCCTGAGTGAGTACATACAGTTTGATCTGTTAAATAAAACCATGATGTTTGGGTGTGTTTGAAAATAAATAGGACCCTATGGTGAAAAAAGAGGGATGAAAAAAATGACAAACAGATACGTGTGGATTAAAACAACAATACAATCGTGCTCTGCCTGTAGTGTCTTAACAGAAGTATCAAGATACCATATAACAGATCCTATTTAGCTTCACGACTGACTAGATCACGTATACAGCAGCTACATGAACAACATCTTCAGGCTGGTTAACCTTAATTAGCCTCACAAGTGGCTATCAGTCACAACAGAGACGGTTTGTGACACACAAAGAGTTAAAACACAATAAAAAGAACTTTACAAGATTAAAAGAGAACATCTGAACAACATCTACAGCACAGTTTTACAGACTCGGTGATGTTATTCCATATAAACAGCTGTTTTTTACACACACTAAGCTTTGCATTGCGTGAGGAGGAACATACGACGTTGTAATCTCGCGAGTGCGAGGCGGCTGCAGGCTTCACCCGTAGTCGCTGCAGTTGGAGACAGCTTGATGACGACAGAGCTTAATCCTCATTGGTTAGAAGCTCCGCCGGCACCTGTCACGTTTGATTCTTTTCATTGTAAAATATATATTTCCTCTAAAACTCTTTAAAGACCTCATATTTAGCCTAACATCATATCTAGTAGCTTGACAGTTCATTTTCATTTAGTATTTAACATATTCCTTTTTTAAAGTTAGCATATCATAATGAAAAGGCTCCAGATTTTTATTCTTTTTTCTAAAGCATTCTAAACTGCTCTTATGATTTAACTGTCTTTAAAAGCTCTACATCACTACAGCATTTGGATCTATTTTTCTTTCTACTCTTTCTACTTCTTATCTGTCTTTTTCCTTTTTTTATTGCGTCTACTTTATCAGCTGTAAAGAGAGAAAACACCGCGAGATCCTTTATTCTTCACGTGGCCTGCAGATGGCGACTGTTCGACTTGAGGCTCTTTTTTTAACCTCCTGCCACAACATCGTCCGACTGCTCTCGCAGACCGAGGCAAGGTGCAGTTATCTCGAACACACTCAAATGTATCAAACGTATTCAGAATTAAGGGGGTCTGAATCACACATCTGGAGTTGGAATGGTGTTTATATTTTGAGTTAAATGGCAAGATTCTGTCAGAAAGCAAAAAACTATTAACTATTATATTTTTAGTTGTGCATAAAAACAAAGTTGCACAAACAT
Organism: Megaleporinus macrocephalus; assembly: GCA_021613375.1. Taxonomy (NCBI): domain Eukaryota; kingdom Metazoa; phylum Chordata; class Actinopteri; order Characiformes; family Anostomidae; genus Megaleporinus; species Megaleporinus macrocephalus. Next base: position 17,952,139 of record CM038723.1, on the reverse strand, counting down.
CACCAATCAAATATAAGGGTGTATTCAGTCTTGAAGGTCTGCGTTATAAAATTGTTACTGGTGTGTTTACTGTAGTTTCGCAGTTTGGTGTTTTACTGTTGCTTTGCTCTTTATAACGGTCTACTTCTTAAAACCTAAGTGAAGGTTAGTTTGTAGCATGTGCACTTAATCCTGGTCCGGTATCTCTTTCATCCAATGTCTTGCATTGATGCAGGTTGCTCGCTGTGAAACCATCACCTTGCACTGACTTATCAGCTCTGTAGCAGTAGTTGAAGCAGCAGTCACTCCTTTTTTAGACTCTTCATGCAAAGACATGGTCACATGAAGACAAGGAGTCTATTTGGGGGTCCACTGAGGAACAGCGTCAAGGTGCCAAATGCAACAACAAAGTCTCTGTACTGTTGCACACGTTAAAAATTACACTTGAAACGCTTCATGCATGCTATTTGTGTTGTTTAATGTTCTTGTTCATCATATGAAGCTATGTGATGTGTTATGTGTGATGGGTTAAGTTAGACCGTCATGTGATAATTATCTGGATTGTATACTGGTAAGATTTTAGCCACGTGCTTTTACACTCTGTAGTCAAATTTACAGTAGTGTTTGTGAAAGTTTGCATTCTCCATGATCATATTCCTTGCAGCGACGAATCATGTGCCAGTGACGTACTGCATGGGCTTATTTTTTTTTAAAAAGCACATGAACATTCATTTTGTCGGGGTATCTCAATGTTAAATTCTGTTAAAGTTGAGATAACTCTATTTTTCTGTGCTAACACAAAGAACTTTTTTGAATCATTTAGTAGTAGATAAGCAAATTGCAGCATTATGTAATTAGCTATTCATGTTTACATTTGTGTTTTTGTTTAGTTTTCAGTTTGTTGCTTCCTTCTTTAAAATTATATTTATAACATTTCTGACAAGCTGATGTAATGAAAGCCTTTTTCACATAATTTACCACCATTTGTAGTGGAATAAAGTGGCAATCGATCAAGAATTTATCTAATGTCAATAATGACATTAAACAGTTTGACACATTAAATGCCTAATCAACTCCAGAAACAGACCTGTGTTGAAGCACCTGCCCTCATGTTATTTGCATTTCTTATTTTCTTGGTTCATTAGATCAATTTGGTACCCATACATCAGAGCTCACCAACCACCACCTGGCAACCTGATTTCCTACGGAACACAAGTGTAGCACACCTGATCCAACTTATCAGCATCTATATTGGTCCAACTAACTGTTGGATTATAGACATTTTACAGGTGATTTATTCTATTTATTCTATTCTTTTTGCTTTATTGTCAGGGCACACTACCTTTTTCTGTAACTAAATATACACACAACATGTTCATGTATATGTCCAAAAGTTTGAAGACACTTGCTTTTTCCAAAGGTTACCTTAAATTTAGTCACAGGAGCATTATTGAGGTCAGAAACTGATGCTGGATCATTAGTTCTGTATCACAACTCAACCTAAATATATTGGGACTCCTTCAATAAGACGTAAAAACCTGCCTTTGAACATTACTAGAGAAACCTGTTATCTGCCAGCCAGAGTTGGCAACATGCCAACAAATGCCAACTTCAGTGCCAACAACAAATGTTATGTGTTACATATTTGGCAAATCACTGTCCTGTATAGTCACATCTGTAAGACACATCTGTATCTGATATAACTTGTAAAGCAGTTGAAAGTAAGAGGCAATAATGATGTTATTAAATTATTAGCTAACTTGTTTTGCTCGTGTTATAGATCGTACACAGTAAATAGAAGTTTTCTGCAGACATCTATTGTCATTCATAAGACCTCGTCTAGCCATGCCAAACTATCATCCCTGCCAACACTCCCGAATTTCATGGGAGTTTCCTTATTTTTACGAAGTAATATTGGCAGAATAGCTTTGTAATTACTCCCTGCGCTTGAGTGAGTTTCCTCCGGGTACTCCGGTTTCCTCCCACATGTCCAAAGCCATGCATGTTAGGTTAATTGGTCACTCTAAATTGCCCGTAGGTGTGAGTGTGTGAGTGAGTGTTGGCCATGCGATGGACTGGCGAACTTTCCATGGTGTACCCTGCCTTAGCCCGATGACACTGGGATTGGCTCCAGCTCCCCCGTGATCCCGACTAGCGGCATTAAGCGGCAGATAATGGATGGATGGATGGATAGCTTTGTAATTAATATTTGACAATCTGGGAATTATATCTGATTTAAAAGCAAAATTTATGCAGCTACTGTTCCAACAGAATGATTGGTTGCTATGAATGAATATAGCCACCTTAACCCCTATACCAAATGAATGCAGCCTCTGTAAATAACATCAGTCTCTCTTATGATTCATGTGCATAATGCATGCTCAGTATTGTGCTGAGTGGATACTAATACAAAAAAAAAGAAAAGCACACAAATTCTGAATTCTACCCAGAGTGATGCAGTTTCATGTTTTACAGAACAATGCATAACATGACAAATTAAATATTAAATGTTCCTTTTAATTCTGTAATAACCCTTAAAACTTCTATTCAACTACTGAGTGAATTCATTCAAAATGTGCAGGGCAATTCAGTTTTTACATTTTTTCCCAGAACCATGTATTCAAGCAAAGAACCATTTATTTTGTAGTTGCCAGGGTGCAGTTGGCAAGTTCCTACTGCACTGGAAATACTGCATTAGACTTTGCAGCAGTATAGCATAAAGGGTGTCAATGTAAGAAGTGAATTCCCACTCACTACCATGTACAATGGCATAGATTAGGCAAATGACAATAAACAAATGCATTCAAAATGATTGTAATGATGCATCATTCACAATTAAGCAAATAAGACCACAATGATCTCTTACACTGCAGAGATATGTCTCCTGTACAGACAGACACAACGAAATTCAAGACATTTGAACCATTTATGAGGTAACACACTCAGAAAATAACAAACACTAACTAGGCTATAGGCCATGATGACAGCAGCTTTACAGCTCCATAATACATGTGTGTGTGTGTGTGTGTGTGTGTGTGTGTGTAAAAAATCAGTTACTTAATATATTACACTAATTACAAGACCAGTTTGGCCCAAAGCGTTTTCTGTCTTTGCCAAAATGATCAAATTTGGTAGTAGGTTGACATTTTATCAAACATAATGACCATAAACGCACCTCCAAATACCAGTGTTTTGGAGTGGCCTCATCAGTCTCAAGATTTGAATCCAATTTAAAACCTGTCCACAAGCAAAGAATGTTAAGGAACTGAAAATGGACCTAAACATTACAAAAGTTATTCGCTGGGAGAGGCATCATCATATTATAATAATTGGGGTCATAGTATAAAAATGTATTCCCAAATAATTATTTGAAATGTAACATTTTTGAGTGTAAAAACCAACCAGATCATATAAAAAATGCTTTACAGCCCATAACAGTAATAGTACATGAATTCATTTTCCAATATCTAATCCAGTGGGTGCCGATAATTCTAGAGTGATATGTTAAAATATTACAAAGCAAAATCTGCCTTCGTGGTATAAAAAGCTGTCCATTTGTCGATAACACTTGAATATGCTATTACATTAAAGTACAGCACTTTTACTCACAAATATGTGCAAATTGACTGTAAAAAGTAATCACAGGGTGCAATATCATGTGACTCGGCTGCCTTTTAGCACTCTTCACATGCTAATACACACTTAAACCGAGAGATCGAAGATAGTGGACAGAAGAGGAGTGAAGACATGGATAACAATGTGTTTTCACTGCTGCTTCTCTCAGGCATGTGTATTTGTTTGTGTTTGTGGAAGTACTTAAATATTTTGTCTTTACATGAAAGCGTGCTTTTAATTTTTCTGCATCTGTATTACTTTAGGTTTGTTTGGCATCTCTTCTCTCTCTCAAGACCTGGTCTACGTGACTGAAAGTAAGACGTGGCAAGATGCTCAGACGTACTGCAGAAGTACATACACTGACCTGGTGACCATAGACAACATAATTCAAAATAAGAGAGCATATAACCATGTGGATTTGTCGTACTATGGTAATGTGTGGATTGGTCTGAAGAAGGGTGAAGATATCCACTGGGGCTGGGCTTTGGGGGAGAACACTCTTTCCCAGTACAGTATGTGGGCTCAGAATCAACCAGACAACGGGTTTTTGGATGGACATTGTGGGGCGATTGATCAAAGCAATCAGTGGTACGCTATCAGCTGCGTGTACACCAGTAGTTTTATCTGCTATGATGGTAAGTAACATACATATCTGTATATGTCTATGCTGTCAAAGAATAAATCTGCAAAAAAAAGTAATTAGTAATAGTTTGTCACAGATGGTAAAAAAATGTACTTTGCAGTCATTTAACACTGCATTTTACCCTAATTCAACAATAACACCAGTTTAACTAGTTATTCTGATAACACATGATTTTTACCATAATCATAACAGTAACAGTCTTTAAAAAAAACATAAATGTCTGTGAAATAAAGGTGATCATTTATGAATATGCAATGAATATCTCTAAATTAAAAACAGTAGAGTTGAAGTACAGTATAAAGTATATATAAACAAAAAATTACAAAAAAAATTGGATTTGTTCACTCTCTTGAACCGTCAATGACATTTTTACATGATTTTTAAAGTTTTGGCTGACCAACTTGATTGCATTTTGTAAATAAAAATAATTTCTGGCTTTGATGCCTTTGACCCATTTAATAATGTTGGGACAGAGCAAAACACAAAGTCAAACATTCATACAATATTCAAATTATACCTTCCACAACAAACACATGAGATGGGAATAAAACGAGAGCTCAGTAACCAGAAAGGCTCAGTGGTTGCAGGCAAAGATGGCGTGGTGTTTGGCCAATGTTGTGTGAGGATTGTCCAAAAAGAGCATTTCTCTGTGCAAGATTTTAGATCTTTTACCAGCTACTGTACATAATACTGTGAAAAGGGTGCGTTAAACATGGGTCTGGCAAAAAACCCACTTAACATAGTTAATCGCTATCGCTTCTTTAGGAAATCCACCATCCAGATTTTTATCAGCAGAAGGTGCAAAAATTGACACAGCAGCACCTGCAGTTCACATCTGTCTCCTATAGAAAATTTGCAGTGCATTGTGTATGGGACCTTCAGACTATGATGACACAATTTAGACTATGATGACCATGCACTGTTGAGCAGCTGGGCAAAAATTCCAAAATGACAAAAATTGCAACAACTAGTTTTCTCAGTTCCCGAACAATTAAGAAGTGAAACTAAAAATAAAGGTTACATAATAGTAGTAAACTTTTTTGAGTGTGCTGAATGAGATATTATTTTTTATTTTTTAAGTATGTCACTGAAAACATTAGAAATCTTTTCTTAGTGCTTTTGTCAGGTAAGTAAAGATTCATGAGAAATTATTTTTTGCATTTTACAAAATGTCACAACTTTTCCAGAAATGGACTTTCACTGTATATGTATATAAAGAGACTTTTACAGTGCCTTACAACAAATATTGTTTTACAAACTGAAATATAGGGGTCTAGGGTTTGGGACAGACACATCCTAATAGAAATACACTATAATGATTTTATATTTAGCATATTGTTATCTTGTTGATCACACTGGGTTTAAATCTAAATGTAATATATGTTAAATAAATAATATGCTAAATAAGGACTGAATACCAAAGTGTGAACTATGGGCCCAATGTTATACACTGCTGTTACATATATTTAAAATAATAGAAAAATCACGTTTGGAAGTTTGGTTGAATGTTTGGCTGTTTTTATTTGTTGGTGCATTCATATTTATGTGTGTGTGTGTGTGTGTGTGTGTGTGTGTGTGTGCAGACTATGATGGGTTGTTCCATTACTACTCCAGTAGGTTGTACACTTGGAAAGAAGCTCAGTTGTACTGCAGAGACTATCACACTGACTTGGCCAGCATCCGCAACTCAAATGAGTACAATCGGGTTTCCAATTTCTTCCTCGCTGATAACTACGTGTGGCTCGGGCTGTTTGCTGATAGCTGGAGCTGGTCTGACCAGAGCTCTTCCTCTTTCCGCCGCTGGGGAGTGGACAACATGCTGACAACAAACTACTCAGTCTGTGCTGCCATGGATATGAGTTCTAAGTATGGATTATGGTACAGTTTGAATTGTGACACAAAGCTACCGTTCTTGTGTAATAAAGGTCAGTTTTTTTGTGTGTAGGTACATATGCACTATTTGTTTACCATACATTTTTACATGTAAAATGAAGTGTTTGTTTACTGAAATAACACATATTTTCTGCCTTTGCCTTGATTTATGAAGAACTTCAATCTGAGAAATGTTTGCCATTGCAACATAGTCTTAAAAAGTGAATACGTTCATGTTCAGAAACGAACTGATTGATCTGCAGGTATTATTTGGGTGGTGGATCATTCTCAGCACTGTAGTGACACTGGCGTGGTAGTGGTGTGTTGGTGTATGTTGTTCTAGTACGAGTAGATCAGACACAGCCGTGCTGCTGGAATTTTTAAACTTTTTGTCCACTCTATTGGAAACTTCTATTCTGTTTTTCATAAATGATAGCTCATCTGTTGGTACACCATTTGTGTTGGTAACCCTGGAGTCCTTCATCAGTGATCACAGGATGCTGTTGTCCAGCAGTAATACTGAAATGTTTAAAACTCAAGCAGCACTGCTGTCTCTGTTCCACTCATACCAGCACAACACATACTAACACACCACCACCATCTGCTCTGTGGTGGGGGTTTTGACCTTTGAAGAACAGGGTAAAAAGGGTGTAACAAAATATACAGAGAACTATTTGCAATACACTCATATGTTAAGTGGAGCTGCTGGACTGTGGGTTGTAGGTGTAACTCATTATTAAAAAATAAAAGATTCCATTTATTATCTGATGACTATGTGGAAGGTTAGAGTCTAGATACAAATTTGAAATTTTCAGTCATTTTCACAGCCATTCAGTCTCTGCATCAAGATTAAGTGCAGCCCCATGATTTCATTAGGAGAGAAAGATGGGGGAGGGGGCACCAGACCCTGGGCTTCTTCTCTTATGTTACCTGATCTAGTCTCATAAACTTCAAGCCAACATAACTGATGTCATGTATAGTGTAATCAATGTGTCCTCAAAATGTAACTGGTTTCATCACTGGCCTTTTACAGTCGCTACGCTTAAGAAGAGACAGATTGTAGAAATTAAGGTGAACTCAGGTAACAGCGATCTGAATGACCCTTTGGTGATGGCAGAAATCCTTACACAGGTAAGTGGGCATTGAAGTATTTGATTGCACCTAGTTTTATTTGATATTTTTTTGTTTTGTTTTTTTTTAGTTCTGCAAACTGAGTTATCTTATAATTCTGATAATTCTGTTTTTGTTTAGAGCATTTTTTTAGGGATTAACATTTGATTGCATGTTTTAGATTGATGAAAAACTGGGAGGAATGGGCAATTATTCCAAACTGACCTGGAGAGTGAGCGATGGAAAAGTCTTCAGTCCATATGTGAAGAAGAACAGCAATGCGACTGATGAACTGTAGCCTTTTCTGCTTCCATAATTGTAAAAAAATGCACTGCTTACACTGAAAGCCTCATCTGCCATTAACTGCTATATCTTTTAGTTTTCTCAGATACTTTGAGATCATTTCATTTCAAAACAAGCTAGCAAACCTCATAAAGCCTGCTCAGTCGACTAAACCCTCTTTTTTCACAGCTTACACATTTTGTAGGGAACACAGAGCATGTCTCACTCTAATTTTAATCACAAACACAGTTCCTTAAAAAGTTGTCACAGTGAGTGATATGCTAATAAAAAGTGGTGATTTGTAAACAAATCTTTGACTGTACAAAGAAATCTTATTAGCCTCATAGAATTTTTTTGTAATCAGACACTCATTCTAAAAGTGATGCCTGTAGCATCCATCCATTATCTGCCACTTTATCCCTCTAGTCGGGGTTACAGGGGGCTGGAGCCAATCCCAGCGTCATTGGGAGAAGCAGGGTACACCATGGACAGTTTGCCAATCCATCGCATGGCCAACATTCACTTTAGAGTGACTGATCATTGTAACATGCATGTCTTTGGACGTGTGGGAGGAAACCCACTGAAGCGCAAGGAGAACATGCAAACTCCACCCAGAATTGCCCGGACCGGGAATCAAATCCGGATTGTCTTGCTGTGAGGCGACAGTGCTAACCACTACACCACCATGCCGCCTTGCCTGTAGCATATTCACGAAAAGTGAAGACAGAAGAAGAAAACACTGTAGCCTCTTTATGCAGAGGTGCTCTCTAGAAGGCCTGCCGGGCGCCCGTTTTGGGTATCTAAAGTCGAATATCTGATAGCACTGAATGTTCTAAAAACACGGTCCAACACACCAAATCAATTCTTATAGAACCAATATAACTATATACTAATTTTCAGCCCTGTGGATGTATTGCGACTGTATTCACTATGTTCATCCACAGTGTCTTCCTTAAAACATCAACTTTTAAAATATGCTTTACATGTGAGATAACTTTAGATTTTGCAAATGTATGACGCATTTGAACAGTTTATAAAATGGCGTAATTATTCTTGGAAATAAAAGGAGCGGACTGGAGCTTTGCCAAAAAATGCATCAGCAATAGTCCAGCTGTTTAAAACCAATACTCAAGAAGCATTTGCGAGGATTTTTGGCATTTCAGCCTCTACAGTGATTCAAGAAATCCAGATGAATCTTGTACAAAGCAATACTAAATGAATGGCCACAACTGCACTTATATTAATATTGGCATGCTTATGTTTGCGTGTATGTTTTCTTTAATGTACACTTTGCAGCAGCATTAATGCAAGTTAGCACTGTACAGTGCATAATGGAAACCATATGTCAACACTGCTGCTTCCCAGCGCACAGTGGAAATGTGTGCTGTGGTCTGTGGAGTCAACCTTTCAGATTGTTTGTGGGCGTTGTGTTCTCTAGGACAAAGATGGACCATCTAGATTGTTACCAACAGAGAGTTAGGAGGTGTCATGGCATGGGGGGTATAATAATGGAAAAGACAAGGATGACTTGCACTATGAAAACAACATTAATGCTGAACATTGTGTAGCCCTGGGCTAAAACATGGCCCTTATTTTGATATTTTCAACTACTTTTTTATTTTAATTCAGTGCGAATACCTGTAGTCTGTGTGAATTGGTGAAAATGAAGTGCACGCATGCGTAGATGAACGGCTATCTCATAATATGCCGCGTTTGAGTGGAACGTACTGGAATTCCATGTTCTCGCAAAACCGAGCTTTACTGTCAGCGTTTAAGGAAATGCTGTTGGACGGAGAGAGTGTCTATCATTGTTTTCCTCCTATTAGAATGGCCCGGAGGCGGGGTCAGCTATGGGAGGGCGGGAGTCGCGAGAGTGTCGTTGAGAGCTGAGGCTGGCGGGAGGTACTGCAGCTGGCGGAGCTCAGTAATGTTAATGTTTAACACTTTCAGTTTTATCCTCAGTTAGCGAAAGTGAACTGCAACCCATTATGTCTGCAGTAGCAGTACAGTCACCAGGTTACAGCGCAGAGTTATGTGAGTGAGTTATTTTGCGCCAACATATGCTGCCATTCAGACGTTGTCTTTTTCAGGGACGTCCATGCTTAATATTTACACAACAGCACCAAGTCACATTCTACACGTGCTACAACAGAATGACTTCGTAATTAAAAATCCTCATGCTAGTTTGGTCTGCGCGTCTCCCACTGAAAACGTGTAGCGCATTATGCAGTGCAAAATATGGCAACAAAGGCCCATAGTGCTAATAGCGCCCTCTTGTGGAGGCTCTTTGACTTCAAATGTAAATCAGTGAGCGAGAGGTGCAACATATAAGCATCTCGTGAACATATTAAGTGGGAATGCCAGAACTTTTTCTCCTTTTCTTTTCTAACTAAACAGTATTTATTTAAAGTCAACAACACAGTCAACAGATCTGTTTTTTGAGATTAGATGATATTCTAATTTGGGATTTGGGTTTAGAACAGTATTCTGATTAAACCGTTATTTAAAGTAAACAACAAATTAAACAGATCTGTTTTTTTGGGATTAGATTGTCACTCATGAGAAGCAAATAAAAAAAAAGGCAGGATGGACAGGTTTGCACTGATGATTCTAGCAGGTGGATAGAAACACTGATTACATGCCTGTTCCGTATGTATGACTAAAAACAACTTCAGAAAATTGTTAAGTGTAAATTAATTGTAAATAAAAATAGAATATTAATAAGGATATGGATTTTCCTTTTGTAACTACAGAGTTTGGGAAGAGTTTGTGCATGCACTCACTATTACATTAGGTACCTGTAGCACATTGTCTATATTTTAAGTTTTAAGGAATTTTATTAACTTTTAAATATCTTATACAATTTATGATTCTTTCAATACATCACATATTTAAATAAATTCAAAAACCTTTTTATTCATTTAAATCACACTTGCAGATTTTTTTAAACAATTAACATAATTAGCTGCTGCCGCATGGCTGACATTACACTACAAGGATTTGTCAACAATATTTTCCTGTTCTACCAGGAAGCTTGAGCTGTTGCTTTGAGCTCCATCTATAAAATCACAGTATTCATAACTGTAAAAATTATAAAATTGAAAAACAATATAAGGTCACAATAAAGTCAGGGGGTAATTGGTAACTGTACTGGATTCCTGCTGTAGCTACACAGTAGGATAAAATATACCACTCAACTTAAATATCAATGTTCTGTAAATCTAATCCAGAGTATGGTCAATTCTTGGTACTATATAGGTACTATAATGTCATATCTTTCACTCACTATATGTATTACATGTTATGTGTATGAGACAGTAAATAGAAAACTTGAGTTTTGTTTCACAAAATAAAATTAATTAAAAAGTGTGGGCATCGCCATAATAAATATTAAGGCTTGTACTAGGAACCAGCTGCATGCAGTGGCACAATGCCCTGTGACATCTCTAGATTTGGAATCTTAAATTCAGTGGCATCTGATTGGATTTGACTGGAGTTTCTTGGCCACATTCTACAAATTTATATATAAATGTCACATGCACTGATTCATAAAAACATATCATGTTTAGGCCTCAAATGCAAAGTTATTATCATACTGACAAAGATATGATGACGACAACGGATAATTATGTTGCATCCTCACAAGAAAGTTACTTTTCCAAGAATTATTTTGCTTACCTTCATTTACTATCTAGTTTATTTCTCACTTTATTGCTGCAAAGTATTGTTAAAAACTGCACTAATCTCTGCCTGCGGTTAGAGTAAGCATTAGGAGAGAACATGATGCAGCTGGTTTATTTATTTATTTCTTCTTTCAGAGTGTAATCACTTTTAGCCATTAGGTGGAGGCAAAGAACAACTAGTGTTAGCAACATTTTTTTTCTGTCTGTGCAGACACAAGCACATTCAGAGGGATTTAATGTGAAATGCTCTGTTGTAGGATCAGAGTTGTTTGCAGTGGTGATGGGAGCCAGACATTAAAAAAGTTTAATTAAAGTTCCCTCTCAGAAAGTTGTTTCGCAAAATAATTCATGACAAATTAATTGGCTATTCACCCACATTGATTCTAATACACCATGTTGAGCATGATACACCAACATTGAGCTAAAACCATGAATGGAATTGATTTATTTTCTCAAGATTATCAATGCAATAGCACACTTAAGAACTTGAGATTCATGAATGCATTACTGATATACTAGTCATTGAATACATGAAGACATTGCATTTTACAAAGCTAATCACTGTCACCAAAACTGCCTTATCTCACTGTGCTGAATCTGGATAAAGTTTACTAAATTAAACTCATACAGTACATACTACAGCACTACTTAAGACCATGCACTGCCTCATTTCAAGTCAGCAGTTAAGACTGGAGCAGCTGCAATCTTTGTTATATCCAGCTCTAAGAGAAGTTTTGGAAAGATACACTAGATTAAGTCATGTGTCAAGTCCAGAAGCACATATACTGACTTGCATAACAATTCTAATGTCCTTTCAGTGTCGTAATGACAATGTTCTTCCTTCTTGGGTGTATTTTGATGATGGTCCGTAGTAGAAATATCTGACAACAAGGCAAACCAGCCTATAATTAATGTACTAATACCAAAATATACAAACAAAAGAAACAAACAAAATATTGTGTGCAATATACACAATATATTCAAACAAAGTTCAATTTAAATCAATTCTGAGACATAAGCAAACTTCAAAACTGTGCTTCTTCAACAGTCATGTAAGCCACCACTAACAGTGTCACTAATTGTGTGTTTGTGCAGACACAAGAATCGGTTCCACACAAAACAGCAGCTCGTTATCAGCCGTGGACTATTTGCAATGAGGGTGTTGAAGCAGCAAAGGCACTAAAATGTGTAGGGCAGTGTTAACTTCCAACAGCCCTGCAAGCCTCTGCCTAAAGCAGTTATGTCCTGGTGCTCTACTCACAGTGTTTGATTGACAGGAAAGCTTGTTTATCATGAAAATATTATTGCAAGCAGGACTTCTTTTTTTTGTTTTATTTCTTTTTATTTTATTTTATTTTTTATTGAGTCTGACTATTAAGACAATAAGATGTCAGTGCAGGTTGCTTGTCCATATTAGCGTTTTACAGCCATTATACAAAAAAATGTAAATGTAAATACATTTTTTGCCATTTGAATTTGCATTTGATATAATGTTCAGTATATGCTGCAATACAGCAGCTTTCATCACTAGTATCTCTTTGCTATCATGTAGCAGAGTTGTAGTACTCGAGTACTGGAGAGCTGTAGCTACAGCTCTGTTAGTTTTTCAGGACCCATGTATATCGAGTCAGGAGCGACATATTCACTGCTGTATGTCTTTTGTTGTGGTTATACTTGCACTGTAAATATAAAAAAAACTAGTTAACATTTTCCCAAAATAACCAATAAGTTTGATTTAAATATAATGTTTTATTTTTGGAAATAATCCATCATACTTGTCAGATTTAAAATGATGTTTAATTAAATGTTATGTTTAGTAAAAAAATATTTTTATTACTGATTGACCATAAAAAGGAAATGTGTGGAGACAATCATTGGTTAGTGTGGGTGAAAATCCCTAAAACAGAAAACAGAAATCCCTATTACAGAAAGGCTACAAAAAGCAAACTATGAAATCAACAATTAATTAATTAATGAATTAAATATAAATGAACTACACCCTAACAAATGGATGGCAGGGAGTGCAGAAAACAATCTGGATGTTTGGGATGGTGAACCATTGGATACATTCCACAAAGTACTGATCCTAATCATTTCTCCATAAATAAAATATATCAACACAGTCACTGCAAAAAGTTAGGAAACCAAAAGGAGGAATTGTGCAGCCACTTGAAGAGGTTCAACTGAGATGGTAAACTGAACAGTTTATTCTGAATTCAGGCAAACGTATTATACAACAAGCTATCTATTCTATTGTATTAAAAGCTGCAGTATATGGTCAGAAGTATGTGCACACCTCTTTAAACCATTGAGTTCAGCCACACTCATTGCTAGCAGATATCTAAAATCAAGCCCATAGCCATGCAGTCCTCATATACGTGGCACTATAATGGGTCACGCAAATGAGGTAAGGGAATTTAAACAAGGCACTTGTATGGCACCTTTGACACAAGTCAGTTTGTGAATGTATTGGTCCCTGACCCATTCAACTGTAAGTGCTATTATTGTGAAATGGTAACTAGGTCCAACAGAATTGTAGTGCACGTGTTGAGAGCTGCATGAAAAGACCTTTAATGGTTGAGTGTCTGTGCACAAGCCTAAGATTACTAAACACAATAGCAAGCATCAGCATGACTAATGAAAAACACATCGCCTCTTGCATTGTAAGTGTCGGAATCGTAATCTCTGTGCTGATAAATCACGCTTTATTGTATATCAGTCTAATGAACAAATCTGGGTCTGACAGATGGCAGGAAAATGCTGGAATGTGTATTGCCAACAACTAAGTTTGGTGGAGGAGGCATAATGATCTGGCTTTGGAATGTGCAACAAGCTCATTTACAGTGTTTGATGGTCAGGTGTTCCTATACCATGTTATTTTAGTAGGTTTTACAAATTTGAATATGCAAAATGCATCAAATTGCTCCTGACGCCAAAGGACATGCAAAGCAATTGATGGTTTGTGAGGTCCTGACCAACAGCTTTTAACTTGTTTTAAACAAGTTTACATGCTTCCAAATTATATAAAAAAGGACTTTCTTTTGAAAGAAACTCTCTGTCATCTCTCTGAGGTCATTTTTGAACAACACTCCTTTTGTACTGATTTCATTTCAGGGATTGCACTGCCAACATGTAAATTAACATTGTTGGAACAAAACTTTGTATAGGAAAAGGGTACATTAAGAGGACACAATAAAAACTTAATTAAATTTTAATAAAAATGATAGCAAAAAGATTTTATCCCCAGTAATTCTGGACCATTGCTATTGGTCTATTTAACATGGAGCATTTGTGCAATATAAAGAACAGCTGCCATTTTTAACAACGATGAAATGCTAACATTACTTATTTAAAATTGTATTGTGTTACAGATTGCTGATTTTCTATTTAAAATAATGAATGTAAACAAATTTAAATGATTACTAAATTAAATAATCTGATGACTAGAAATATGTCTTGTTTATTGAAACAAAATGGTAGATAATAGGCTATGAATTGTCTGCACTTTGTGTTCTGCATCTAACTGATCTTACGTTTAGTGAAATGGCCAAATCGAAGTGGATCTCATGGAAATAATTTTTAACATAAAGATGACAAATCTGTACAAATTGTTTGAGTATTTAAATTGTTGGAGTGTACTCGCAGGCAAGGAAATGGTAACTTAGAATGAGCTTATTACATATTGTCATGCTTCAACTTGAACATGCTCAAACCCCCCCTCCCAAAAAAAACTGTACACCCATTTGCTGTTAGAGCTCTTGGGTCTTTAACCCCTGCCTCCCAATGGGCTCAGTGTGGTCTAAATTGGTTAGCTCGGCCACTCTGTTCTGATTGGTCAACTGCCAGAGTGTTTTACAGCAACAGTGGCAACATGCCACAATTCCTGCTATACAGAAGGCAAACAAGGATTTAACTGTCCTCAGTTTTAGCAGCTCACACAAATGTCCTTCTATTTTAAAAAGGCATAATTTTACATGAAAACTAAGTTAAGGTTGATTGTCTTAATTGTGAATAATGGTAATTTGCCTGTGATATATATAAAGTAAGTAGTGCTGAATAAATGAACTTATTGGCAGATCACTTTGCTGCTGTAGGTTCATGCAATATGCAATATAAAAACCTCTAAAATTTCCATAGAGTGTAAGTGGTTTAAATGTAATCCTGCCAGTAATCACTCCTGATGACCATTTGACCTGTAACACCATTAAAAGTATTTTTATAACTATGAAGCACTGTTTCAGTGAATAGTCTGTTTTTGTCTGTCTTGATTTGTTTATAGGATGTGAAAAATAAAATAAATCTTGTGCTTATTCTGATCACAAATAAACTGATTTTGGTTTGTATTTTACTACTTTTGCTACTTTCTATTGTTACAGAAATTAAAATAAAACTTCCATTATAAGTTGGCGTGTTGTTTCATGTATCTGCTTATCTGCATGCAGGATTTGATTCAACACAACCTGTAAGCCTAACCCAAAGTTTTGTGTTACGCCCCTGCATGGTACATGGTGTTAGAAGTATATGAGTGAACAGAATATCATGCAAAGTAGCCTCTCAGCCCTGATGTTCAGTTACTGTGGATTTCATTAGAATTATCTCACTGGCCACAGCTAAAAGGTCATTGCTGCAGGAAAAGATATCCCTCCTGTAACTCTGGCCTGCTGGTCAGCCATCAAGCCTGCTGCTGTTATATGTGGTTTTGCGTTCTGTGATGATGGAGGCTATGAGACTGCATACAAGTGCATTTGATTTAACAGAGCACAAGAACTGATTAAAGTAAATATTCTACTCTTTATTTGGTTGCTATCCAACATTAAAACCAAAGAATTATTTATCTCTATTCTGAATGAACCCATCTAAATTTTCTAAAATTACTTGGAAGAAGATCTGAAGTTTTTTTAATATGTTGCCAGCAAAAGATATATGAGTAAAAAAATAGATTATTGGGTAAAACATGTTTATATTGTGTTTTGGTATTGTTTCTGTACCCCACCCCACCAACACCTCATCATTTGAACTTTGTGTCTGATATAACATTTTTCCTGACTGTGCAGTGTGTTGTGACATCACTGCACATAAATTCACTGGTGCATTTGCAGAAATATACTAAATTTGACTGAGCGTTTTCTATTTTTGTTTGCTATATTTTTTGTTTTTTGCGAAACATTATTCCAGGAGGCAGTTCTCTGTCGAGGCCTCAGTTTTACACATTTGTTTATTAACTCCTGCCCACATTAAGCAATGTTTCAAACTCTGCAGTCTGCAGTGAGCAGTTTATCAGGTAAGTAGGCAGTCATGCATCTTTCTGGATATATTTATTCAACTTATCATTTTTTTCTTTTTATTGAATAGTTATTAGTTACTTGTTCTACACTTGTTTATTTTGTTTTACATTTGACCACATTTAGCTGCTAATGAATTATTTCTACAAAAGTAGTTCTGGTCTATTTTCAGTGTGAATAAAGTGTAATCCAGGACTCCTGATTGTAGACTAGAACGAGTTAGTTTCTCTTCTCTCCTGGAACTCATATGCAGATATCACATTCCCATTTCCCTGAACTCAATACATTACTGTATCTAGTGGTGTTAGAAGTGCAACATGTGCTACATTATTAAAAAATAATTATATACTTATAGAATATGGGTCGACTTAAACAGGAAAAACCAGTTCTCAGATCAGTCTATCAATGGAGTGAGGAGGCCATCTTCACACTACAAGACTGCTTTGAATCCACAGACTGGAAGATGTTTCATGATGCAGCTGGCAGTGACATCAACGAATACACTGACTCCATCACAAGTCACATCAGTAAATGCACTGACGACATTGTGCCAAAAATCAATGTCAGAACATTTCCCAATCAGAAACCCTGGATCAATGCTGAGGTTCGTGCCAAACTAAGAGCTCGAACCTCTGCCTACAACTCTGGTGATCTGGCTAGCTACAAGAAGGCCAGATATGACCTTCAGAGGACCATCAGGCTAGCCAAACGGAACTACAGGGACAGAGTTGAATCCAACTTCCTCTGCTCTGATCTCAGACGTATGTGGAGTGGACTGCGCACCATCACTGATTATAAAGGAGATATGAGTCGTGATAGGAGGTCACCCTCCTCACTTGCAGATGAGCTTAATGCACATTATGCTCGCTTTGAGGCAAACAACACCTCCCCTGCCGAAAATCTCCCAATACATCAGGAGAGATGCACACTGACCATCTCTCTGTCTGAGGTGGTGAAATCCTTCAGGGCAGTTAACCCACGCAAAGCACCAGGTCCTGATGGTGTACACAGTCGTGTACTTAAAGCATGTGCCAACCAGCTGGCTGAGGTTTTCACTGACATCTTTAACCTCTCCCTAAGACTGTCAGTGGTTCCTACGTGCTTTAAAGAAACCATCATTGTTCCAGTTCCCAAGAAACCTTCTGTCACCTGTCTGAATGACTACCGCCCTGTTGCACTGACATCAACAGCTATGAAGTGCTTTGAGCGGCTGGTCAAAGCTCACATCTGTTCTATGCTTCCTGCCAATATGGACACTCACCAGTTTGCATACCGCTCCAACAGATCCACAGACGACGCCATTGCACTAACTGTACACACTGCTCTCACACACTTGGACAGAAAGAACACGTATGTGAGAATGCTGTTCATAGATTACAGCTCAGCATTCAACACTATCATCCCAGCCAAACTCATCCCGAAGCTCAAAGACTTGGGCTTGAACTCTCATCTCTGCAACTGGATACTGGACTTCCTGACGAGCAGACAGCAGGTGGTGAGGGTGGGTGACAGCATCTCTTCCACTCTGACTCTGAGCACGGGGGCCCCCCAGGGATGTGTACTCAGCCCCCTCCTGTATTCCCTGTACACTAATGAATGTGTAGCCAAACACTCCTCCAACCTCATCTTCAAATTCGCTGATGACACTACCATCCTAGGCCTCATCACAGATGGAGATGAAACAGCCTATAGAGACGAGGTCAGCGCTCTGTCAGAGTGGAGCCACGACAACAATCTCTATCTAAACATCAGCAAAACGAAGGAGATGATTGTGGACTACAGGAAGCAGCAGAAGGGTGGTCACTCTCCCCTTTACATCAACGGGGCTGAAGTGGAGAGAGTCAGCAGTGTTAAGTTCCTCGGCGTTCACCTCTCTGATGACCTCAACTGGTCCCTCCACACTAACACGATTGTGAGATGTGCCCGTCAGCGTCTCTTCTTCCTGCACAGGCTCAGGAAGTTTGGACTGCCTCCTGATATCCTCACCAGCTTCTATAGATGCACTATAGAGAGCATCCTAACGGGCTGCATCACTGTCTGGTACGGCAGCTGCACTGCCTGCGACCGCAAGGCCCTAAAAGGAGTGGTGAGGACAGCAGAATACATCATAGGCAACAATCTACCAGCCTTACAGGACATCTATCAGTCCCGCTGCCTGAGGAAAATCCAGAAGATCAGGTCAGACAGCGGTCACCCAGCACACGGCCTGTTCACCATACTGCCATCAGGCAGGAGATTCCGCAGCATCCAGGCCAAAACAACCCGCCTACTGAACAGCTTCTACCCTCAGGCTGTCAGGCTCCTGAACAAACTGTGAGGCTGAAAGACCCCAATACCGTTCACTCGACCACTGCACATTGTTACACTTGATATTATTTATTCTGATATCGCTGCTATGGACAATATCACTAAGTCACTTTAATGAATATATCTACTTAGAACCTGCCTATGCAACATTTTTCACAGATGACCCTCCTGTATATCCTATGTATATATCTTGTGTATTGTATAGTCCTTTATATATTTCAGTATAACTATATGTATATTTTTAGCTTATTTTTACTTTAATATTGTCTATTTATTGTGTGTTTGCACTGTTTTACATTATAATGCTGCCCTGCTGTAGAGTTTATCTGAGTCTCACCCCAAGCATTTCAATGCATGTTATGTCCTGACATGATGTGCAAATGACAAATAAACTTGAAACTTGAACTTGAAACTTTAGGGGGTCTTTAACAAAAGCATGGCTTCTATTTAGAACCAAGAGTTTGATATAGAATCATTGTAAAGCTTAAATGGTTCCTTGTATTTTAAATGATTCTTTAAAGCAGGTAAATGATCGTTGGTGCTACAATATCCTATATAGAATCATATGAAGCACATTTGCCAACAATCTGAAGAACACTTTTTAGACATAACTAAACTCATGCCTAAAAAAGATATAGAACTGGTTCTATAGAACTCATGGCTCTAAATAGAAGCATTACCTTATAGAAGATATTTAGAATATAGACTCAGTTTATGCTTAAATGGTTCTATTGTTTTAAACTTGACATTGTGGTACTTTATAAACCTTTTTATAAAAGGTTCGCTGTAGATCTACATACAGCACATGCTTCATTAATCTGAAGGGCCATTTTAAAGATCATGAAATGGTTCTAGACTGAACTGTCTCTAAACAGAACCTTTGGCTTTACGAACAAACCTTTAAAGAAATGTTGTGTGTGTTATAGGAAAGGTAGGTACAGAAATAGACATTGTATGAAACAACAGCTTATTTTGATGTTCAAAAGAGTTTGAAGGAGTTTGAGGATTAGTCTGATGGATGCATTACTTTCATCTTGTGAGGTGATGTTTATGAGCCAACATGGTATCGGAAATGTTGAACTTTTACAATGATAGTGGGACAAAGTTTATGTAGTTTATGTATATTTTATAGCCTAACAAACCAAGAGCAGCCTAATGTTTCTTATAAATTGAGTCACTGTCACACTCACCGCTTAGCCTGCTTTGTGGTTTATGTTATTTTGCATGAAATTTTAGCTGTGCACCCTCTGTATGAAATTAAATGATTCGATACTGCGCTTGCAGTGTGGATGCAAATGTATTCACCATTTCACATCAGAGACACTTTTAGACGAATTAGAGAATTATACAATTGATATAATTCTATGTTGTAGATTATACTAAGTTCTGTATGTTGTATAGATTTATTATTTGAATGCCACAGTATACAGAAATCGAATGCATTCTAAACAGACACACATACAGATATTGCAGATAGGTGATACACTTTGTTGTTTTGCTATTGTTGTTGTTGTTGTTTATGTTTTAAGTACACAGGATCCTCTAAAATATTTTTATCTGCAGGAAAGAAGTTAAAGAGTATTTTATACCCTTGCTAGTCACATTTTATACCCACACAAAGTAACTTTAAAATGTTTATAAAAATTAAACCAGCTCTGCTCATATACGGACATTCGCAATCTACATCTGTTTGAAGGTGTTGGTTTAAAAATGCACTAAACAACACAGCTCAACATGCAGGATAAGCTGGATTTTTAACCCACAGATCACCAAGTCTGCACTGGTGGGAGTGTTTTGTGTCACTGTGGCGACTATCTTCCCCATGTTACTCCTACTTCTCCTCCTAGGTAAAAATCGATTTATTGTAAACAAGTTTATTATTTTTATGGGGTCTAAACACATCAAATGGCATGTCTTGATTTTTTAAGTGAAATTAATTAAACACATCCTCTACAGAGAATTCATTTTCAGGACAACAAGTCATCTGGCCAGGACTGCCCAAACATTTATATAGCCCCTCAATATAGAATCCACTCTGTACTTTGCTGCTACTTTGACTCTTTCTCTCACTGCATACAAGAAGTTGCTGGTATGAGGGGACCTGTTACACTTTTCCAGTTGTACTCTTTCCTTCAGTGTTGTAGCTTTTTGTGAATGTAAACTGTTTGGAAAGTTATAAAGTTGCCAGAGGAAGAAACTCTCTCCTGCAGAGTCTATTTTTCTCAGCTGAATGAAATGCCAGCCCTTATACCTGTTACAGTCTGACAAACAATCTTTATTGCCCACCTACTAGCAATCTTGGCACACTCTCATACAATGCATAGCAACTACTTGAGGCCATGCAGGGGCAGAACCAGTATAGCAGTTGACCGAACAGAACAGAGTGGGGAGGCTGTCCAATCAGAGCACACTGGGCTCATTGGGAGGCAGGGTTCAATAACAGAAACTCTAACATGTAATTGTATTGCAGTAGACCCTAGAAAAAAACTATGAACACTCAAATTTTGCACAATAGGTCCTCTTCAAAATGATTTTCCTCTTCAAACATTTTCTCATTATGATTATTTAGGGTGTAACCAGTTGCATGTGAAATAATAAAAAGAAAATCTTTAATATGAAGATTTAAAAGAAGTTGTTTAAAAACAACATATTCTATGTAGCAGTCACAATGATATAGTGAAATTAAGACAATGTTTAGGACAGTTAGACTTCAGAAAAAGTGGGGCTTGTCAGCTTTGACTCCTACCAGCCAACCAGCTGGCTGAGGTTTTCACAGACATCTTTAACCTCTCCCTAAGACTGTCAGTGGTTCCTACGTGCTTTAAGGAAACCACCATTGTTCCAGTTCCCAAGAAACCTTCTGTCACCTGTCTGAATGACTACCGCCCTGTTGTACTGATATCAACAGCTATGAAGTGCTTTGAGCGGCTGGTCAAAGCTCACATCTGTTCTATGCTCCCTGCCAAAATGGACCCTCACCAGTTTGCATACCGCTCCAACAGATCCACAGACGATGCCATTGCACACTGTACACACTTGGACAGAAAGAACACGTATGTGAGAATGCTGTTCATAGATTACAGCTCAGCATTCAACACAATCATTCCAGCCAAACTCATCCCGAAGCTCAAAGATTTGGGTTTGAACTCTCATCTCTGCAACTGGATACTGGACTTCCTGACGAGCAGACCGCAGGTGGTGAGGGTGGGTGACCGCATCTCTTCCACTCTGACTCTGAGCACGGGGGCCCCCCAGGGATGTGTACTCAGCCCCCTCCTGTATTCCCTGTACACTCATGAATGTGTAGCCAAACACTCCTCCAACCTCATCTTCAAATTCGCTGATGACACTACCATCCTAGGCCTCATCACAGATGGAGATGAAACAGCCTATAGAGACAAGGTCAGCGCTCTGTCAGAGTGGAGCCACGACAACAATCTCTATCTAAACATCAGCAAAACGAAGGAGATGATTGTGGACTACAGGAAGCAGCAGAAGGGTGGTCACTCTCCCCTTTACATCAACGGGGCTGAAGTGGAGAGAGTCAGCAGTGTTAAGTTCCTCTGCATTCACCTCTCTGATGACCTCACCTGGTCCCTCCACACTAACACGATGGTGAGATCTGCCCGTCAGCGTCTCTTCTTCCTGCGCAGCCTCAGGAAGTTTGGACTGCCTCCTGATATCCTCACCAGCTTCTATAGATGCACTATAGAGAGCATCCTAACGGGCTGCATCACTGTCTGGTACTGCAGCTGCACTGCCTGCGACCGCAAGGCCCTAAAAGGAGTGGTGGGGACAGCAGAATACATCGCAGGAAACAAACTACCAGCCTTACAGGACATCTATCAGTCCCGCTGCCTGAGGAAAATCCAGAAGATCAGGTCAGACAGCGGTCACCTAGCACACGGCCTGTTCACCATACTGCCATCAGGCAGGAGATTCCGCAGCATCCAGGCCAGAACAACCAGCTACTGAACAGCTTCTACCCACACGCTGTCAGGCTCCTGAACAAACTGTGAGGCTGAAAGACCCCAATACCGTTCACTCGACCACTGCACATTGTTACACTTTTATATTATTCATTCTGGTATCGCTGCAATGGACAATATCACTAAGTCACTTTAAATAGATATATCTTCTTAGAACCTGCCTATCCAAAAGTTTTTATATATGTCCTCCTGTATATCTTATGTATATATCTTTGGAATGTTTTGTATAGTCCTTTATATATTTCAGTTATAACATATATATATATATATATATATATATATATATATATATATTTTTTTTTTTTTTTTTTTTTTTTTTTCTAGCTTATTTTTACTTTAATATTGTCTATTTATTGTATGTTTGCACTGTTTTACAAATCTAATGCTGGCCTGCTGTAGAGTTGTATCTGAGCCTCACCCCAAGCATTTCAATGCATGTTATGTCCTGGCATGATGTGCAAATGACAAATAAACTTGAAACTTACTAAACACACCCTCTAGTGGTGCTGCCTAAGGGTGTGAGTTTGGCAGACATATAAATGACCCATTCGGCAGCACTATGTTTCAGTGAAATGTTATTACAATCTAACAAATCTATATTAAACAATTTAAATCCCAATTACATGTATTTTTACATGAACTTTTAAATATTGTATCTTGAATCAGATGAGTTGTTAATAGTCAGTTTTGTTTTGGACTGATTAAAGTCCAGATTTAAACCCTGTACAGATTATTTTGTCTCACATTAAACACAAATATTTTTCAACTGTTTGAATCCATCAATCCATTCTTCATTCTGGAAAAGATTGTTTACAAGTTATGTACATTTATACACATCTATACCTGTCATTTGTTCTGCTGCATTAACTAAAACGCTTTAGACAGCTTTTTCTTCTGCGGATCAAAATTGCCTGTTCTGCAAAATTGAGGAGGGAATTAATCAGTCTGAAGCTCGAGCTGCTTGCACAACCAACTACACTGAACTGGTCACTGTGTACAGTGATGAAGACAATGCTGCACTGACTAGCATGACTGGTACCAATAGATCCTGGATAGGTCTAAAATGCAATCAGTTGAGTAATAAATGGTTTAATGGTGATGAAGTTACATTCAGTAATCTGACAGGAGACTGTGGATCTGGGTCCTGCTGTGCTGCTATGAAGGCTGATGGTTTATGGGAGAGTCTTAACTGCACAGTGAATAGAACTTTCATGTGTTATAAACAAGGTAACTGCTGACTATTAGCTGTATATAATTCGATTTTAGCAATTCTTTAAATCTTTATTTTTTGTCATGTCTTAAGGCAATATGCTTACTATATTACATTATACTATATTATATAATATAGTAATATGCTTACTGTATTATAGTATATTATTATAATTCATTCACTTCCATAGATATTAACCTCTCTCTCAGTTATCATCTCATCTATGAGAATATGAGCTGGTATGAAGCTCAGAGATACTGCAGGAAGAACTACACTGATCTGGTCAGCATCAGAGATCAGAACCAGAATGAAGCAGTGAAGGGAGAAGGCCAGAACTGCAGCGCACTCTTCTGGATCGGCCTGCTGCGTGATGACTGATGGGAGTGGACTGATGGAGGACGCTCTGCCTACAGAAACTGGGCGACTGGTCAGCCTCGATCGCCAGACTGTGTATCACTGAGAAAAGGGACCTGGAACACAGTCCCATGCCATAACAGTCAGCCTGTTCTATGCTACAGTAGTAAGTCCTGACTTTACAAACACTTTCTCAGCTTTGTTTAAAGTTATGAGTATAACTTTCCTTATTGATTCTAAATCATAATTTTTGCGTCTCGGTCAGCATCCATCAATGACAGCATGAACTGTAAGAGTGCTCCTCCTGCTTACTGTAAGAAAGGTAAGAGAACTGCTCTGCTGGATGTAAACTCAAGTTTTTGAGTTCCTGATTTGTAAACCTTGCAAACCTTGTTCTGACACAAAAAAACAGAGACTCATGGGGCAATAGCTTTTTAACAGCTATAAAAAGACCAATGGAGTGCTCAGTCAAAAAAAAGTGCTCATCTTTGCCCCATATGCATATGCATTTAAAGTAAATTTCCTCTTAAAGTGCAAAATATAAAAAAGGACACTTTTACTCTGATTTACTGCGACTGTTAGTAAATACTGACTGTGCTTTATATAACACCTGAGAAACACACATTGTTTTTGGCAGTAATGAGGCCACCATTGATGTTGCTAAGAGGCTGAAAAAAGATTTTGAGAGTTTGTCCAATACACATGAAATCATTCATCTTTTATACAAAGCTTTTTGGTGGCAATTAGGGATGTCATTTTTTGGCAAACATATAAATGACCCATTCGGCAGCACTGTGTTTCACACCAAAGAAAAGTTATTACAATTTTTTTTACATTTTTTTTATTATAAATACATAAAATCCCATAAAGCTACAGCATATTAAACATTTTAACTTCCCATTAATTGTTAACACTATGTTTAAACCGTGCTACTTCAAATCAGATATGCTGTTAATACCCTATCTGTTCATTGTGATATAAAATTATAATAAATGATATAGTCAAAGCTAATAAATAAGAAGTTTGTGAAGTTTTGTTGGTGCTTATTTAATAGCATGCAGTATGTTCTGCAAATTATATGTACCTAATATTCTGAAAAGTAACATCATCATGGTACCACACTGATGAGTGATCCTGGAGTACATTTCCAGTGTGCAGTGTGTACATATATATATAGTTAGTAATTTTTTTTCTGAAGGAACCTGTATACTTCTATCCTAATTTCCATATTACTAATAAGGTGTGGCATTCTGCTACTGGCCATGCTGTGCAGAGGCTCATAGGAGATAAGTGTATGCGATGTGTTATACAGTGGCAAGAAAAAGTATGTGAACCCTTTGAGATTACCTAGTTTTCTGCATTAACTGGTAATAAAACGTGATCCCAAGTATATACAAACACAATGTGCTTAACCTAATACCACACAAATAATTATAATAATTGATGAAGTGAACCTTTATGGTAATGACTTCAACAAAAGATAATTAAACTCAGGATTGAACCTAGAGTCGAGATTGGAGCGAGGTGTAGAGCTACTTTGACTTCTAAAAGATATTCAAACTTCTTGAGTTTGCTATTCACAAGAAGCATCTTCTGCTGTGAACCATGCCTCGCAAAAAAGAGATCTCTGAAGACCTACGATCAAGAATTGCTGATTGGCATAAAAGTGGAAAGGGTTACAAAGTAATCTTTAGAACTTTAGATATTAATCAGTCCACAGTTAGACACACTGTCTACAAATGGAGACGATGTAGTACTGTGGCTACTCTTCCTAGAAGTGGGCGTTCCGCCAAGTTGACTTCAAAGGCCCAACGCAGAATGCTCAGAGAGGTAAAAAGAACCCTAGAGTAATGCCTAAAGGCTTGAGGGAATCTTTGGGACTGGTTAACATTTCTGTTCATGAGTCTACCATACACAAATCATTGAACAGGCATGGTGTCCACGGCAGGACACCATGGAGGAAGCCACTGCTTTCCAAAAAAAAAAAAAATATCACTGCACGTCTGAAGTTTGCCAAAGAATACCTTTTTGTACACTGCACAATGCTACTGGAAAATGTTTAGTGGACTGATGAAACCAAGGCTGATTTGTTTAGGAAGAACACGCAGCACTAGGTATGGTTTAAAAAAGGGCACTGCATACCAACATGAAAACATCATCCCAATGGTGAAGTACGGCGGTGGAAGCATCATGATTTGGGGCTGCTTTGCCACTTCCGGGGCCGGGTTGGCCCCTTGCCATCATCGAGGGAAAAATGAATTCTCAAGTTTAGCAAGGTACTCTACAGAATAATGTCAGGGTGGCTGTGCACCAGCTGAAGCTCTGTAGAAATTGGGTGATACAGCAGGCAATGACCCTAAATTCAATTCAATTAAAGCTTCTAGCGCTTTTTACAACAATGTTGTCACAAAGCAGCTTTAGAGAAGTTTGAAAACGGACAGTTACAACATATATATCCCCCAGTGAGCAAGCCAGAGGCGACAGTGGCCAGGAAAAACTCAGACTGGAGGAAGAAACCTTGGGAGGAACCAAGACTCTCAAGGGAAGACCCGCCCTCCTCTGGTCAACATTAAGGTAAATTTACTACAGAATGGCTTAAAAAAATGAAAATCCACCTTTTGGAGTGGCCCAGTCAGAGTCCAGACCTGAATCGAATAGAGATGCTGCGAAATGACCTCAAGAGTGCTGTTCACACCAGACATCGTAAGAATATGGTTGAGCTGAAGCAGTTCTGTAAGGAAGAATGGTCCAAAATTCCTCCTGAAATGCTTGCTGGAGGAATTTGCTGCCAAAGGAGTTTCGACCAGTTATTAAATCCAAGGGTTCACTAACTTTTTCCACCAGCACTGTGAATGTTTAATGGATGTGTTCAATACAGACATCAAATATTAGAATTGTTTGTGTGGTATTAGGTTAAGCACATTGTGTTTGTCTATACTTGGGACTTAGATGTAGATCAGATCATGTTTCATGACCAATTAATGCAGAAAACCAGGTAAGTTCAAAAGGATGACATACCTTTTCTGTCCACTGTAAGTATGTGTTTGAATATCTTAATTTGTGTCTGGGATGTGGGTTGTTGGAGTGGTTTGTGCAAGAGAGAGTTCCCCTGTAACAACATGCAGCCTGTGGGTTGTGGTGATCTCCACTCCAGGTTCAATGTTCTGCATGTGCCTTTTTGCTTGTGTACTTGTGTATTAGCTCTGTAAAGAGGGGGGCAATAAAATGACAAACTCTCCACTGTATCACCTTTTTATAGAGAATGAGGAGATACACAGCGAGAGCGCCCCTCCTAGGCTGAAACAGGCATGAGCAATTGATCTTTCAAATCCGGTATATAAGCCTATACCCAGAGATAACAAATGAACTTTTTAATATATACATATATATATATAAGTCAATATAAAGATATAAGTCAATATAAAGAAAACCACATCAATTGTCCTTGACACACAGTCATCATTTTTCCTTAAAAAAAAAATCTATAGCATAAACTATTGTACAATCAAGTGTTGTTACACTTGCATATTTAACCCGTTACACTCGCAGCAGAATCATGTTCTCCCTGGTGTCCCACTCTATGAGGACACTACAGTAAAATACACAAAATAAAAATTAGCCAAGCAGGAAGGTAAAGTCAAACATTTTCGCACATCTACATCCACACCTGCCATTTCTGTTCTGCCAAATTCAGAAAACATTTGCCACATTTCTTCTTCTTCTGCAGATCAAAGTCTAAAAATGGTTCCTGGGCACAGTGATAAAAACAACACTACACTGGCAAATCTGATAAACATGACTGTTATCAGTGAAGCGCTTATTGGTCTGCATCGCTTATATAATTGGTCTAATAGTAATAATGTTAAATTGAGTAATCTGACAGGAAACTGTGGATCCGAGTCCTGCTGTGTTGCTATGAAGGCTGATGGTTTATGGGAAAGTCTTAACTGCACAGAGAAAAGAAATGTCATGTGTTATAAACAAGGTAACTACTGACTATTAACCGATAGACTATATTACCTCCTTTAATCTGCTTCTCTTAAAGAGACAATATCATCATTTTCCCCCTGATGTCTATTTTTTACATTAGTGTTTTTAATGTACCATAAACTATAATAATTCATTCACTTCCATAGATCTTAACCTCACTTTCAATTATCATCTAATCTATGAGAATATGAGCTGCTATGACGCTCAGAGTTACTGCAGGAATAACTACAATGATCTGGTCAGCATCAAAGATCAGAACCAAAATGAGGCAGTAAAGATAAAAGGGCTGAACAACACCACGTCCTTCTGGATCAGCCTGATGAAGTGGCCTGATGAAGGGCGCTCTACCTCGACTGGTCCGCCTCGACCAGCATCAGGAAGTGTAACCAATACACCACTGGTTTCATACACCACTCCGCCTGCTGCTCTGTACTATAACAGTAAGTCATGATGTTACAAACACTCACATTCTCTCAGCTCTGATATTATAAACAGAACATTCTTTATTTAAGTCAATACCTCTGAAATTATTTTTGAAACATCATTTTTGTCATTTTGTTCGGCAGCATCCTGTAATGATAGTAGGAACTGTGAGAGTGCTCCTCCTGCCTACTGTAATAAAGGTAAGAGAACTGTCAGCCATCTTTCACACTTTTGCCACAATGCATATCATCCATTTCATGATGAATGGACCAATAGAGATGCTTCAAAATAGCTTGGAAAAAAATCTGGCTTAATTGACATTGAAGGTAAAGACAGTTTTTGTCCTCTGCTGTATATCAAAGTTTGAGAAAAGATAGTATGAATACATAGAGTTTATCAAATACACATGGTAGCATTACATCTTGACTGCTTGCCATTGAATAATTGATAAGAAATTTAACCAGTTTGTTTTAGTAAAAGATTTTAAGCTGGTGTTTAAATTCTGTGTGTGTATTTAGTACTCACCAAAGTGTCTCAATTAAATTTTTAGGGACGGAACAGGCCTGAAACCCCTCCTCCTTCTAATCTAAAATTCCATCTCAATCATCCCTTTCCAATGTTTTCATGATCCCCACCTCCACCACACCATCTTCTTCTTGTTGCTCATTTCAACAGGAGTCCTATCACAGTTAAAAATGCTCCTAGCATTAGCCACCCAGAACCCCAGAGTTCTCGCCTCTCTTTCAAACTGTAAGGTATACTACTACCATATGCTGAACGTCTGAGACCACAAACAGCAAGTACTGTCTGAAACGTAATCACAATCATTTCCTATGAAAAAAAAGACAATAAACTTAAATATATGATGAATGCAAAGTGCTAGAGAGTGCCTGCATGCGGGTCCACAATGAACAGGGTATTAGATAGACAGTCACAAAACAAACCAAAAAAATTATAGAGGCATTCTTTCATTTTAAAAAGTAGCAGGATGTATTTCATTAAAAATCCAAAAAGTATGTGAATCATTTTTTTGTTTTTTACAGCAAACATTTTTTTGGAGTAGGAATCTAGGATTACTGTTACAGAGGGCTGATGGGTTCGTGAGCTGATTAACTTATTGGCTGAGTGATGCTTTTTGGTCATGAATGTACATGGGGCACTGTTGAAAAGTTCTATAACAGGAGCTCAAAGGCACTCCAACATATGATAGCAGTGCTGAAATATTCAAACAAATTAAACGTTAATATTTAAAGCATTGAAATCATTTTTTCATTTTCAGCTTCAAGCATATGCTGAATTTGAGTACTTTGCTGAAAACATTTCCAAACCATGTAAAACTGCAAATATGTGAAGTACATCAAATCATGTGACATCAAAAAGCTGTGACATTTCTGAACAGTGCATAGAAGGCAGGAAACCGGGCTGTAACGCCAGAGGAACTAAAAGCGAAGTTGGTTTTGTTTACAGGGATAAATAGTGTGGGAACACAAGCTATTGTGAACTGAACCTCAAATATCAAAGCAAACAACCAATCAGCAGACAATCAAACCAGCAACCAGACCAAGAGGGCAAACCAAGAGAATCACAAAACCACAGACAAGGATCATATACAAAAGGCCAACAGATACTTACAGGAGAGACCACTCAGTAAGCAACAGAGAGTTAATAATACCTCGCAAAGGACTAGAACAAACAAGGGAGTATATATACAGACGTAGTTAATGAGAGTCTGGTGAACGCTATCAGTATTTCGGTGAAGGGGAATGGGAAGGCAATTTGGCATAGGTGGTTCTGGACATGTCATAACAGGGTGCATTATGGGAAGTGTAGTCAGTGGTGGAAATAGACCCCAGAGGTGTGACACCGGACAGTCCACCAGTCCATCACAGGGCAGACACACAGACATACACATTTTCACACACTTACTAACTGCATGTCTTTGGATTGGTGGTAATGAAGTATGCAAAGAAAAACCCTTATATCGTTCAGTTATAGTTTATAACTGTATAAACTGCATGCCTAACTCATCACACACTTACCTCAAACTGTCTCAAGTTGTTAAGGAATCTCTTCTTGCTGCAAAAAAATACAGTTTCAAATATAAGTACATATACAGTATCTCACAACAGTGAGTACACCCCTCACATTTTTGTAAATATTTTATTATATCTTTTCATGGGACAACACTGAAAATATGACACCTTCATACAATGTAAAGTAGTCAATGTACAGCTTGTATAACAGTGTAAATTTGCTGTGACCTCAAAATAACTCAACACACAGCCATTAATGTCTAAATCGCTGGCAACAAAAGTGAGTACACCCCTAAGTGAAAATGGCCAAATCGGGGTTTAATAGGGTTTAAGTGTGGAGACATGCTTGGCTAGTCCAGCACCTTTACCCTCAGTTTCTTTAGCAAGGCAGTGGTCGTCTTAAAGGTGTGTTCTGGGTCATTATCATGTAGAGATACTGCCCCGCAGCCCAGTTTCCTAAGGGAAGGGATCATGCTCTGCTTCAGAATGTTACAGTATATGTTGGCATTCATAAACTCAATGAACTGTAGCTACCCACAGCCAGCAGCACGCTTGCAGCCCCAAACCATGACCACCATGCTTGACTGTAGGCAAGACACACTTGTCTTTGTACTCCTCACCTGGTTGCCGCCACACACACTTGACACCATCTAACCTAAATAAGTTTATCTTGGTCTTATCAGACCACACTTACTACTTTACATTGTACTAAAGTGTCATATCTTAAGTGTTGGCCCATAAAAAGATAAAATGTAAAGGGTGTATTCACTTTTGTGATATGCTGTATATCCAGCCCATTTCTGTTTTGCTACATTACCTAGAGATTCATATTTTACAGGTTTTTCTTCTGCAGCCCAGAGTCATCTCAGAACGTTCCATGTCCTTGAAGATAAAAAGAATTACAGTGGTGCACAAGCAGCTTGCAGAACTATCTACACTGACCTGGTCACTGTGTACAGTGATAAAGACACTGCGGTACTGGAGGGTATCGGTTCTGCCTGGATTGGTCTCAACCTCAATCAGACGAGTAATAAATGGTCTAATGGTGATTATGTTACATTCAGTAATCTGACAGGAGACTGTGGATCTGGGCCTTGCTGTGCTGCCATGAAGGCTGATAGTGAATGGGAAAGTGTCAACTGCACAATGAAAAGAAATTTCATGTGTTATAAACAAGGTAATGACCGACCATTAACTAATATACTTAAAGTATGTGAAATAAATAAAATGAAAATGAAGTGTAAATGAATGTGTCTTTTCTTTTCCCTCCATAGATTCTCACCATCTCACCCTTAGTTATCATCTAATCTATGAGAATATGAGCTGGTATAAAGCTCAGAGTTACTGCAGAAAGAACGACACTGATCTGGTCAGCATCAGAGATCAGAACCAGAATGAAGCAGTGAAGAAAGAAGGACTAAACAGCAGCACAAACTTCTGGATTAGCTGGTTTTCTACGCATTCAGTCCGAATCTGACCAGAAAGAGGTGGAGCATGAGCTCAGGAGGAGGCGTGTCTCTGGAAGTTTGTGGGTGGGGCTTGGACAGAGTCAGCTATTTGGCTTCTGGATTTGGACTGATGGGATGGGTGTGGGTCCCTGGACCAACTGGGTGGGAGGAAGACAACCAGAGCCTCCACTGTCCCACCACTGCGGTGCCATAGATACAAAGAAAGGCTTCAAATGGAGAGACAAGGACTGCACATCTAAATTTAAAGTTGTATGTGAAGTGAAATCATTTAACTGATCCACACCAGAGCAAGGTTGCGAGGGTTTTCTTAAAACTATGATGTAAAACAAATGACTGTTTACCTTCTTAAACTGTAATCTGTAAACTAATCCACAAGATCACTATAGTAGTTAAAAAGTAAATTTCCATTCTGTCAGCAGAGTGGTCACTAAGGGCCCTCAGAAAGAGGCAATGACATATAATATGTAAGAAAAGCTTGGATCTACAAAGTGGAAACTGGGTTAAAGGATCTAAATGCTTTCCATTTACTTTTGGATTGCTTGTCTTTTTTACATATATAACTCGGAAAAGATCAGAAACACATTAGTTGTTCGAGTTCAGCAGAGGTGTGGGGTAACAACAGTGCAATGACCTTTCTTGCTGTATTTGAGTACAGTTTTTCTGTAATGGTACTTTTTACATCTGTAATTATTTTGATGTGGACACTATACACATATTAGATTGATTTCTATAACGTAAATCATTTGAACGCAATCAATCATGAGATGCTGTTTCAATGAGTGGGTATTTTTTTCCTGTCCTATCTATGATTACATGTTAAACATTGAAATCTTTGGTTAACAACAACAATAAAATTAACAATAAAATCTTCAGTAAAGTCTGCCTTCACTTTATTAGGTCTGCATTTATTCATATTCAGTTTTAATCATTTAAAGTACACATAGTTGTAAGTTGAAAAGACAGTGTTGGATTATTTTAATGAGAGGATAATGCACAGATGTGGAATATATACATATGTATAGATAATAGTTTCCAGTAATTCTAAGTAGTTAAATTCCAACAATTTCATTAATAACATCAAAGGTTTACAGACATGTATTATAGTTAAGTCAGCAAACAGTTAGCAACTTTTGTATATCTCTCTATCTCTGTGTCCCTGTGTTCCTATGTCCCTGAAGATAAGCAGCCACCAATTACCAGTGTTTATGACACTGATAAGCAAAATATGGTCATTCCAACCACAGATGCGTTCTGTCCTGCAAACGCAGTTCTACGTCAAAGTGTTATATGTCTCAGCTGTGACACATTTGTTTATCAGCTCCTGCCGGCAAATGATGCACACTCTCTATTGTTTAAATATTTCCATCTCATTCAGCAACAGGCACTTCATCAGGTAAGACTGCGGTCGTGTTCCTGCAACTTTCCTAGATATTTGTTCATTTGCTGTCAGTGAATAGTTAATAGTACATTTTAATTCTAACCTGAATTCATTCAGTGTCTTTGATTCCAGGCTAGAACAGTTTCGTTGGTCTATTCCTAATGAGGCGAAGAACATGCCATTTTGGCTTTTCTCTGTCCTACGCTTAGAACAGATGTTCTGAAATTGAACATATTGAGCTGCTGTCTAATACTAGTACAGCATCTATCTTAATAAATTCATGTTATAGGAGGACATTGTACAACCTGAGTTCTGATTTAATTAGAGCTGACTCCAAACAGGTGGGTCTTAACTCCAAATAGGTTTGCGGTCTGCTGAATGTTTATTTGGCCAGACGTATATGAATATGCTTTATTCCATTGGGTCCTGTATGCCTTACAGCATTTTGACTCATATTTGGTTCATGTACATGTGCATGTCTGAAATAAGTATTTTCTGATGAGTCGTGTCCAGTCTGTTCCATCCGCAGAAAATAAAATTAACCCTTAGAACCCAAGGGTAATTGTGTGCTTTTGTTTTGGCATTTTGCTCAAATACAATTACAATTGCGATTATAATGTATTTACATGAGATAGTCACACGTCATATGTTGTTCATATGACACACAGTCACACATTCCATCGGCAACTCATTTGATGAACTCTGATTCTCAGTTTACAGTTGATAAGCTAAAAATAACTAATCACCACAAAAGCAGTCTTTCTGCTGAAAGACTAGCCCAAGTTCTTTCTGCAGAAGAACTTGGGCTACTAAGATGTGCCGTTATTTGACATGTGGATTTTACTCAAATTAGTCTTCATGATTTCAGCTAAATTCTGATATAAATATATTCAAAAATATATTTATCGCCTGCAAAATTCTGTAAATTTCTGCCTGTACAGGTTCTAAAAACAGGTGTCAGCTCAGATAAATGTTCAGAAATTGTGTGTTGGAGAGTTTGTGAACTGAAAATGCAGTAATTTAGATAGTGGTTTATTTTATTGCTTATTGTTGAGTGAAAATACATGTTTTTTATTAATTTTCTGTCCTTTTGGAATCATGTTGAGTGTTAAAACAAGCAGAAAGACTGCTTTTGTGGTGATTAGTTATTTTTAGCTTATCAACTGTAAACTGAGAATCAGAGTTCGTCAAATGAGAAGTTGCCGATGGAATGTGGGACATTTAAATGGTGTTTCTCTACATTAATTACTCTCTGAATCGTGGCCGAAGATGGATGAACTCTGTCTGGTCAGTCTAAGTAGGGACTGTGTGTGATCTTGATTTGTGAATCGTGTTGCTCTTTTGACCCTTTAGTTGCCAGATGAAGGCTAAAGTAGTGAGATAATAGAAGGTTGCCAGTAGAAGCTAATAGAAGGTTTTTCCTGGTTTGGAGCTGAATTATAGATGAAAAGTGGTCATTAATGGGAAACATCACTCTGGCTAGTGTGATAAGGGTTCCTGATGTGTGAATCATGTAACTGTTTTTAATTCTTTATTTATAATATAAGGGTTAAAAGCAGAGAGCTAATATAATAATAGTGAGTGGTTTTTGGGTGGTATTTGGGGTAATTGTTGGCTGGTGGATATTTGAGGTGGGTGAAATCGTCTTGGACAGTAAGAGGTGAATGTTGTAATTTGTGAATAATGTTTATGTTTTTAACCCTTTTTTATAAAATAAAAGCTAAATGCAGAGAGCTAATTTTTAAGAATTTAATTACTCACTGATACTGACATCACAGCTCAGTGATGCCATGTTGGCTAGCCAGGACTGGGTCTGCTGAATGCTTAAACTAACTTAAACTGTTTTAAAGTTATGAATGCTAAAAGACATTTATGTATTTTGCCCACAAATCGTGGGCTTTGAGTTAAAGTGAGGAATGTCTGGTTATGAGGCATGATGAAGCCATGTTTTCAGGCTGAATTAAGAGGAGACCAAAAAAAAAAAAGCTGCATTTTTTCTTGCTAGCACACTTACTTTGCATTACTTGCATTACTCACATATATATTCCTTTTAAAGAACATTGAAATGTGAAGTCTCTTCTATTTTGGTGTATTCCCTTTAAAAAAAAGCTGTTAAGATTTCATGGCTACATCACAGGAAAGTAAAGCCTTGCCCTTCACAAGAATAATCACACATAATCTGCCATTTATAATGGAATTTCAAAGGCCACACCATTTTGGACATAAACAAGAATAAGTTTGCTGTCGATAGATGCCAGAGTCTTGTTTTCAGTGCATAGGCAAACAAACACCTTATTTTTTGTTTCCTATTTCATTCATAAAAACTAATCTGACGTATAAAAAGGATGGACATCTACTTCCTGTTCTTGGTTTTTCATTAAACATTACATTAAAAAGTACTTAAGTAAATGAGTAATTTAGTTATTGTATTTGTCACTGTACAAACAAAAGCATGTTTCTCCATTTTTGTCAAAGTTTACTTTTCTACATCATTCAAACTCAGCAGCTGCTCTTTATATTGAGTGAAAATTTCACAATAAGTGGGCCAATAAAAATGCTCTAAAAGTGAAGAAGATCTTGCCCTCTCCTCCATCAATATTCACAATCACAGCCTGTAAATATTTATGTATTGACTTATAAGCTTTATTTTAAGCCCACAGGGCACCAACTCTACACTAGTGGGAGTGTTTTGAGGTACCATGGCAACTGTCCTTATCTTTTTCCTGTTCTTCGTCTCAGGTAAATATGTTATGTCACATGTTTGAAACGTGTTAATCAAATCTCAACTTATTCAGACATTCCTATAAATAAAGATGTGCAGGATAGTACTTACAATTGAATGCATTTTTTGGTGAAAATAAAACATTACTAAATAGAACATCACTAAGTAGCTTTGGGAATTTCATATTTCCAATGCACATTGTTTTGCACATATTTTTTTTATATAACAGAGGATTCCAAAAACTTGAAAGTAGCATATTAATATTAACCATTAATGAACAATTATGTCATAAAAACCAATGTGGTCGGAAAATATGTATAAATGTGTTGATGCCGCTTAGATAATGTGATCTCTTCTGCAGTTTACAAGCCCAATTTTAAAAAAGCTGGGACAGTATGTGAAATTCTAACAAACAATTCAAACTAAAAACCGATTAGGAAATTCTGTTTGACATGTACTCAATTCAAAAGCCCAAAAACACAGTATACACTGTATACATCACATTTTCTGTTGTGCAAATGTTTATTGCTTTTTACTGTCACCAGTGTGCACTCAAGCAGCTCAGGTGTTAAACTGGCCAGGAACAAAGCACAGCACAGTTTAACGCCTTTAGCTGATGAAATTATCTACATGAAAAAAACAGGGCTGAGCTTTGATGCTGCAGCTTGATGGAAATGTAAATTGTTTTTGTCAAATCAATTCAACAGTTTACTTTGATAAACCATAGTGGGAAACAACCTAAGACCTCATGCTTCTCCTGATATCACTCTGCTGACTTCATTGACCATCTAATCATTGATTGGTTTAATCCTACTACTTTTTGATTTTAATAGGCTGGCAAATAGATTTCATTAAATTGTGTTATCACTCAACAGTAGAAAAAAACTTAAAGCTCATAAAGGTCCTGAATTTTATCTAAGTTAAAAAGGTGATTACATTTACTAAACATTTAACAATGTTCCTAGTCTTTAACTGACCCAAATTTTATGAAACATGTTGCAAACATGTTGAGTATATATTTATACATATGAAGAAGTTGAAAACATTAAATGCTTTGTCTTTGTGTTGTTTTCAGTTTTATTTAGGTCAAAGCGTGTTTACAAATCGCTGCTTTCTGTTTTACTTTGCATTTCACACACTGTTTCAAACTGAATTTGTATGCCCACACAACAACTTCATCATAGTACCACACTGATGAATGATTCTTAGATTTGATTTCCTATAAGCAGTGATTCTTACTGATGAACGTTGTTCCACAGCTTTTTCTTTTACAGACCAAAGTGATTTCAGAACCTTCCACTTCATTAAGAAGAAAATGAATCAGTCTGAAACTCGAGCAGCCTGCAGAGCAAACTACACTGACCTGGTCACTGTGTACAGTGATGAAGACAACGCTGCACTGACTAACATGACTGGTACCAGCAAAGCCTGGATTGGTCTGAAACGCAGTCAGTCGAGTAATAAATGGTCTAATGGTGATGAAGTTACATTCAGTAATCTGATAGGAAACTGTGGATCTGGGTCCTGCTGTGCTGCTATGAAGGCTGATGGTTTATGGGAGAGTCTTAACTGCACAGTGAATAGAACTTTTATGTGTTATAAACAAGGTAACGACTGACTATTAGCTGTATAAACGTAAACCATATTGACTCCTTGATCTCTCATGGTCTACTTATGCTTTTATTTTATGCTGTAAATTGGTATATATATATAAAACAATATATATATATATATATATATATATATATATATATATATATATATATATATATATATATATACCAATTTTTTTTTTTATTTAATGCAAAAATTTATATCTGTAAATTATCTCTACTTATTATATAGATTTTACTTATACTAACTCTGCAAAAATGATTATGTCCTATAGCTTCACAATTCAGGGCTAATATATTCATTCCATTCCGCACCCTCAATTATCATCATGAGAATATGAGCTGGTATGAAGCTCAGAGTTACTGCAGGAAGAACTACACTGATCTGGTCAGCATCAGAGATCAGAACCAGAATGAAGCAGTGAAGAAAGAAGGACTGAACAACAGAACACCCTTCTGGATCGGCCTGCTGCGTGATGACTGGGAGTGGACTGATGGAGGACGCTCTGCCTACAGAAACTGGGCAGCTGGTCAGCCTCGATCGCCAGACTGTGTAACACTGAGAAAAGGGAAATGGGAGACAGTTCCATGCAGCAATGATGAATTTGCTCTGTGCTACAGCAGTAAGTCACGACCTTACAAACGTTCTGTTTTTCCCTGCAGGGTTTAATATTTTGAATGAACATACTTTGTGAATCAAAGCATTTGATTTCATTCTTAAATTCTCTTTCAGTACCCAGGCATGACAGCATGAGTGGTGAAAGTGCTCTAAACAACTGTAATAAAGGCAGTCCAGCTGTTCTGCTGAGTGTGACTTTGACTCTTTGGCTTCTAGATGTGGACTGCTGGGATTGTTGTGGGTTCCTGAACTAACTGGTTGGTAGATACAGACTACCAATCTAAATTAAGTGTCGCTGTATAGATTTGAAAAAAAAAACACAACAACAGCATTTAAACAAAACTGTCAGAAATAATTACCATATGGGCTTCATAGGCTTGTCAAGTGTCCTAATTAAATATGTTCAGTATTTTAGTTTTAGGTTTTGTTTGTAAAATTGTTTGAGCAAACCTTAGGACTTTCTATAGCACCTTTGAAATCATATCATGTATTGGAAATATTATTGTTCAGTCAGTTTTCAAATGTATTTAAAATTACGGTTTCATGTAGTATTGCTTTGTCACTACCAAATATGTGAAATATTTATTCTTATAAAGGTGTCATGAGTTGAAAATGTTATGGGTCTTTTTGGTCCTATATTATTTTTTTATTTATTAATTTGTGCTTAAAAATCTCCCATAAAAAAAAGTCTTGAATATGGTCAGCTAAATCTTATTGTCATGTTTGAATATTTGCATTTGACTAACATGCACAATATAAACAAGTGAAATCATTTGAATTTTTCAGTGCTCCAGGAAGCCTGTATTGTTTTTGATATATATATATATATATATATATATATATATATATATATATATATATATATATATATTCTTCCATTTCTTGTTGTTGGCTGGCTGGCCCTTGAAATAAAATGATTCGTCTACATTCCATCATTAGATCAGTGTCTATGGTTGAAGCACTCTCTTCCTACACATCTTATTTTGTATACAGGCTTGGCCAAAAGTTTTGAGAATGGCACAAATTTTGTTTTTCACAGTTGTTTTAGAACCTGTTGTTTATATGGTATAATGAAGTACAATTATAAGCATTCCATATGTGTGTTAACTTTTTATAGACAAATACATCCAGTTTAAGCAAAAACTTAATATTTACAGTGTTGATCCTTCTTCTTTAAGACTTCTGTAATTCGCCTCAGCATGCTGGATATCAGCTTTTGTGAAATATCTTGAATGACGGCAACCCATTCTTCTAATCAGTGCTTGGAGTTAATCACAGTTTCTGGGTTTTTGTCTGTCCACCCTCTTTTAGAGGATTGACCACAGGTTCTCAATGGGATTGAGATCTGGGGAGTTTCCTGGCCATGGACCCAAAATGTCAATGTTTTGTTCACTGCGGAACTTGGTTATCACTCTTGTGACGTGGTGCTCCATTATGCTGAAAAAAAGCGTTGTTTATCTCCAAACTGCTCCTGGATTGTTGGGAGAAGTTGCTCTTGGCGGACGTTTTGATACCATTCATTATTCATGACAGCGTTCTTAGGCAAAATCTTGAGCGAACCCACTCCCCTGGATGAGAAGCAACCCCACACATGAATGGTGTCAGGAGTCTTCACTGTTGGTATGACACAGGACTCATGGTAGCGCTCACCTTTTCTACTCCAGACAATAATTTTTCCAGATATCTCAAACAGTCTGAAGGGGGCTTCATCAGAGAAAACAACTTCACCCCAGTACAATCCACTATACTTCCTGCAGAATGTCAGTCTGATGTTTTTCTTGGAGAGAAGTGGCTTCTTTGCTGCCCTTCTTGACACCAAGCCTCCTCCAAAAGCCTTTGTCTCACTATATGTCCAGATGCACTCACACCTGCCCTCTGCCATTCCTGAGCAAGCTCTGCACTGGTGGTGACCCGATCTTGTAGCTGCATTCTCTTTAGAAGACGGTCCTGATGCTTGCTTGACTTTCTTGGGCGCCCTGAAGCTTCTTCACTGCAATTGAACCACTCTCCTAGAAGTTCTTGATGATTTGATAAATGGTTGATTGGGGTGCTATCTTACAAGCAGCAATGTCCTCGCATGTGAAACCTTTTGATGCAATACAATGATGACTGCACATGTTTCCTTGGAGGTAACCATGGTTAACAGAAGAAAACTTTAAAGCACCACTACCCTAAAGCAACCAGTCTGCTCTTCTAATCAGCATAACAGAGTGATATCAGGTGTCTTCTCCTCATTAACCTTTTCTCCTGAGCTAACGAGATCATCACTGAAATTATGTTTGCAGGCCATTGTGTAGGACTGAAATACAGTAATTTTTGTGATAAGCTCATTTTTCATGGCAGGGAAAGACTTTGTAACGAATTGCAAAATAAACTCTGATCACTCCTCACAATCTCGAGTTGAGACCATAAGAAATGAGGCCATTCTGAAAACCACGACTATACGTTTGTTAGACAGGTGAGGAGTGTGATGTGGCTGTGTACAGCTTGATAAGAAAACAACTCACTATAACTCTAACCATAAACATCAACTGAGAGCACAGAGTGTAGATACAGACAATGGCTTTGTGTGACTTTTATACATTTGTAAAGTCGTTTATGTTTGGATTATTGATTGATAGTTTTGTTCTGTACTGCATTGTTTTTTTTAAATAAAAATGTAAAAATAGTAGCCTGTTTTTGAATTTTGTATTGCATTTGCATATAATCTTCATCTTTAACATTTGATATATTCAGGTTGCATGACAACAGTCATAATGAAACTATACTACTACTTTACTATAATGAAAATCAACAATGTTTTGTTGTTTCTCTGTATAGAAATAATTTGATCTAATCTGTGGTGGATTTTGCCTCTGTTATGGTCTATAACTGTCTATAACTGTAATAATAATAATAATAATAATAATAATAATAATAATAATAATCTTTATTTATAGAGCATTTATATTTATTTTCATACCAGTGACAGCTCAAAGTGCTTTACAGTTTTCATCAGTAATAACATCCTTAAATATGGGAGTCTTAATTAAAGACAAAGACAAAGTTCAAATGTATAAGTACTAAGATGTTACAGTTTTAAATAAACACCAAGTTAATTACCCAGTGTTGCCAGTTAAATTCATGTTCCAGTTGCTGTTATGTGTGATAATTGTGTCCTCTATGTTCAAATGAACTGTAAGTTGCTGCAGATTAGCCTTAGTGACATGGGTGTCTTTAGTGAAAAATCATTGAAGTTTTCAGCATGTGAATGTTGGCTGCCACAGTTTAGTTCAACGCTTACTCCACAACTCAGCACTGTATCAATGTAAAGAAAATCTAGAAATATTAAACTACCTAAGGGCCGGTCCCTCTTTCCAAAAGTATTATTCATAAACTATGTACATAATAATGAATAATTATTTAACTAATGATTTAATTTTACCAAAACTGCAGCAGCAGATCAATGGAATGTAAAAAATGTTACTACAAATTTCATCTGAACATGTACTGAACATTTCTGCATCAAGCATCTTCAGTGTTTCTTCTGTAGACTGTAAAATACTCAGTTGCTATGCATCACCAAACTTATGAAACTCAATAACACCAAGTCTTATATTTCTTAAGTCACATAATCAATTATGGAATGGAGTGACACTGCCTTGGTGGTGGAGTGTTGGTGTGTGTTGTGCTGGTGTAAGTGGATCAGACACAGCAGTGCTGCTGTAGTGTTTAAACACCTCAGTGTCACTGCTTAGCGATTAGCATAGCCACCTCATAACTCGCTCTGGTCAGGTTCTCCTGTGCCCCACGTGCCCTGAAGAAAGGTTGCTGCTGTGAGAACAGTTTTCTCTGCCCCTCTCGTGCCCTGGATATTTACTATAAAGTCCATGTTTTGTTTCATGATGTGTCCTGACATTTAACTCCTTCATTACTGCAACAGTCTCTTGCAGCGTTTCTCCACAAAAAACTCTTCTGATGTCCATCTCTCTTGAAATGACCGGTTCTCAGTGCCGACTAACTACATGCTGTTCCGTAAATTCAGGACGCCCAGTCAGAAAAACAACGGGTTAGATAACTTCAATTGCTAACACAGCGTGAAACATATTATTCATGTACAGGGGTTGGACAATAAAACTGAAAAACCTGGTTTTAGACCACAATAATTGATTAGTATGGTGTAGGGCCTCCTTTTGCGGCCAATACAGCGTCAATTCGTGTTGGGAATGACATATACGAGTCCTGCACAGTGGTCAGAGGGATTTTAAGCCATTCTTCTTGCCGGACAGTGGCCAGGTCACTACGTAATGCTCGCTCCTCCAAAACACGCCAAAGTGCCTCAATAATATTTAGATCTGGTGACTGAGCAGGCCATGTGAGATGTTCAACTTCACATTTATGTTCATCAAACCAATTTTTCACCAGTCTTGCTGTGTGTATTGGTGCATTGTCATCCTGATACATGGCACTGCCTTCAGGATACAAGGTTTGAACCATTGGATGCACATGGTCCTCCAGAATGGTTCGGTAGTTCTTGGCAGTGACGCGCCCATCTAGCACAAGTATTGGGCCAAGGGAATTCCATGACATGGCAGCCCAAACCATCACTGATCCACCACCATGCTTCATTCTGGGCATGCAACAGTCTGGGTGGTACGCTTCTTTGGGGCTTCTCCACACCGTAACTCTCCCGGATGTGTGGAAAACAGTAAAGGTGGACTCATCAGAGAACAATACATGTTTCACATTGTCCACAGCCCAAGATTTGCTCTCCTTGCACCATTGAAACTGACGTTCAGCATTGGCACGAGTGACCAAAGGTTTGGCTATAGCAGCCCGGCCGTGTATATTGACCCTGTGAAGCTCCCGACGGACAGTTCTGGTGGAAACAGGAGAGTTGAGGTGCAGATTTAAATCTGCCGTGATTTGGGCAGCTGTGGTTTTATGTTTTTTGGATACAATCCGGGTTAGCAC
The DNA here is from genome assembly GCA_021613375.1 of Megaleporinus macrocephalus. Lineage (NCBI taxonomy): Eukaryota > Metazoa > Chordata > Actinopteri > Characiformes > Anostomidae > Megaleporinus > Megaleporinus macrocephalus. The sequence continues at coordinate 17,908,613 of CM038723.1, read as the reverse complement.
CCAACATTCCTTTCAGATAGCTTCCTCTTGCGTCCACAGTTAATCCTGTTGGATGTGGTTCGTCCTTCTTGGTGGTATGCTGACATTACCCTGGATACCGTGGCTCTTAATAGATCACAAAGACTTGCTGTCTTGGTCACAGATGCGCCAGCAAGACGTGCACCAATTTGTCCTCTTTTGAACTCTGGTGTGTCCCATAATGTTGTGTTATTGCAATATTTTGAGTAAAACTGTGCTCTTACCTGCTAACTGAACTTCACACACTGCTCTTACTGGTGCAATGTGCAATTAATGAAGATTGGCCACCAGACTGGTCAAATTTAGCCATGAAACCTCCCATACTAAAATGACAGGTGTTTCAGTTTTATTGTCCAACCCCTATAGTTCTTATATATATATATATATATATATATATATATATATATATATATATATATATATATATATATATATATATATATATATATATACTATACATGTATGTAACGCTGCCCATGTCAGGTAAAAGAAAACTTTGCACACCACTGCTATAGGCAATGACACCGTTATTAATAAAGTTGCAGAAACCAGTGCACTGCTTAGGAGTGTAAACCTAACAATAGAGCACCTCTGTTGGGAAGAAAAATGATTTTAATTTCAATTTATTTTAATTTCAACTTATTGCTTCAAATCAAAACATGCAAAACAATATGAAAAAGAAGCATGAGGGGGAAGCTTTTAAGAAGCTTCAGCTATATATCGAAACACCAGTATTATTCCACTGCCGAGACTAGAGTGTTCCTCTCCCTTAGCAATAAATTACACACAGCTAATAGGACTGACAAGTAGATTCAGGGTGGAGAATTCCTTTACAACAGGACCCTTAGCCACAAGGGGACCCCACAAGCTGCTTTCACCTCCATGCGGGTAAGCAGAAGCTCTTACAATAGAACCTAGATGCGGTGGAAGTTCTTATTATGTTATTTTATAATTATGGATTTATTACTCTCAGGTCAGCATACAGTTTTCAGCACGTGAATGTTGGATGCCACAGTATAGTTCAACGCTTACTCCACAACTCAGCACTGTATCAATGTAAAGAAAATCCATCAATATTAAACTACCTAAGGGCCGGTCCCTCTTTCCAAATGTATTATTCATAAATTATGTTTAGAATAATAAATAATAATTAAACTAATGAATTAAATTTTACCAAAATTGCAGCAGCAGAAGAGCAACGGAGTAAAAAATGTTACAACGTACTACAAACGTCATCTGAACATGTACTGAACATTTCTGCATCAAGCATCTTCAGTGTTTCTCCTGTAGACTGTATATTACTCAGTTGCTATGCATTACCAAACATATGAAACTCAATAAGGGCTGCCTAAACTTTACTCTGTCACAGCAGCTCTGATACTCTGACACAGCAGCTTTGATACTCTGACACAGCAGCTCTGATACTCTGACACAGCAGCTATGATACTCTGACACAGCAGCTCTGATACTCTGACACAGCAGCTTTGATACTCTGACACAGCAGCTCTGATACTCTGACACAGCAGCTTTGATACTCTGACACAGCAGCTCTGATACTCTGACACAGCAGCTCTGATACTCTGACACAGCAGCTTTGATACTCTGACACAGCAGCTCTGATACTCTGACACAGCAGCTCTGATACTCTGACACAGCAGCTTTGATACTCTGACACAGCAGCTCTGATACTCTGACACAGCAGCTTTGATACTCTGACACAGCAGCTCTGATACTCTGACACAGCAGCTCTGATACTCTGACACAGCAGCTCTGATACTCTGACACAGCAGCTTTGATACTCTGACACAGCAGCTCTGATACTCTGACACAGCAGCTCTGATACTCTGACACAGCAGCTCTGATACTCTGACACAGCAGCTTTGATACTCTGACACAGCAGCTCTGATACTCTGACACAGCAGCTCTGATACTCTGACACAGCAGCTTTGATACTCTGACACAGCAGCTCTGATACTCTGACACAGCAGCTGTGATACTCTGACACAGCAGCTCTGATACTCTGACACAGCAATTTGGCAGTTTCCATACTGTTATGCAAAGTAACCTCACAGCCCTTCTGTGGCAAACAAGCATGCCGTTATTGATGTTACAGGTATGTTTACAGGTAGTGCTGCCAATGGTCTGACTTAACATCTGTAAATGTTGATGCAGTTATGTCCCTGGCAGATGAGTGGGAAATCATAAAAGAGTGGTAGGTTTGCTGGACATAACTTAAATATGGGCTCCGTTGTCAAATCTATTAGGTGTAATGAGATTCTGTTAGCTGGAGAAATGGTTTAAAATGGTTTAATAAAATCAGCTTGTTAAGATGGACCTTTTCCCGCTTGACTGTATGTGGTGGGGTTATTGGTTTGGTGGGACCGTTTCCCGCTTGACTGCATGTGGTGGGGTTATTAGTTTGGTGGGACCGTTTCCCTCTTGACTGTATGATGTGGGGTTATTGGTTTAGTGTGACCATTTCCCGCTTGACTGTATGAGGTGGGGTTATTGGTTTGGTTGGACCTTTTCCCGCTTGACTGTATGTGATGGGGTTATTGGTTTGGTTGGACCTTTTCCCTCTTGACTGTATGAGGTGGGGTTATTGGTTTGGTGGGACCTTTTCCCGCTTGACTGTATGTGGTGGGGTTATTGGTTTAGTGGGACCGTTTCCCGCTTGACTGCATGTGGTGGGGTTATTAGTTTGGTGGGACCGTTTCCCTCTTGACTGTATGATGTGGGGTTATTGGTTTAGTGTGACCATTTCCCGCTTGACTGTATGAGGTGGGGTTATTGGTTTGGTTGGACCTTTTCCCGCTTGACTGTATGCGATGGGGTTATTGGTTTGGTTGGACCTTTTCCCTCTTGACTGTATGAGGTGGGGTTATTGGTTTAGTGGGACCGTTTCCCGCTTGACTGTATGTGGTGGGGTTATTGGTTTGGTGGGACCTTTTCCCGCTTGACTGTATGTGGTGGGGTTATTGGTTTAGTGGGACCGTTTCCTGCTTGACTGTATGAGGTGGGGTTGTTGGTTTGGTTGGACCTTTTCCCGCTTGACTGTATGTGGTGGGGTTATTGGTTTAGTGGGACCGTTTCCTGCTTGACTGTATGAGGTGGGGTTGTTGGTTTGGTTGGACCTTTTCCCGCTTGACTGTATGTGGTGGGGTTATTGGTTTGGTGAGACCTTTTCCCGCTTGACTGTATGTGGTGGGCTTATTGGTTTAGTGGGCTTGAAAAGGCTTGTTCAATCCTGGTTGCTTGCATTTTAGAAATATCCAGTGTGTGTACTAATTATGCTGGATGCCCAAACTTTTGCTCAGGTCTGAAAAGGCAAAGATGGAAATCAGAAAGTGCTTAATGTATTGAAGAAATGTATCTTTTTCATTTTATTCCTTTGCGGAATCTTTTATTTACTTAGCTGTTCACAGTATCAGAAGTTTCAACCAGGGATTCCCAAACTTCTGCAAAGTTACAGACAGAAACTAAATCATACAGGTGTATGACTATGTTCATGAATAGGACCAGTGACTGCCTGATAGATTCAGTTAATTAATTAATGTAATTCTGCAACTAAGCACAGCATAAACTAGAAAAGTCCACTTTCTGAAAGAAATGCAAGGTGGTTGCGTAGCTTAAGCAGTGCGAGGAATGAGGGATGAATTAAAGACAAGTGGAGTGTTTGGGGACCTGCCCTGAGTGAGTACATGCAGTACATGTTCTTAATTATTAGATGCTCAGAAAGACCCTGCGCCTGTTCCCTGGTCTGTTCCTGTACCTGCTCCCCGGGCGGTGCCCCGGACTGCCCCTGAAAAAGTGGGCTCTGCTGTTCTTGCCCGCCCGTGCTGTTCTGTTCCTCTGCCGGTTCAGATTCCTGGACTTTTGCCTGTACCTGTAGTTGTTCTGGTCCGTGTTGCTGTCCCTGTGTTTGTTGGTTTGCGTGTTCCTGGTCTCTGTGTTTTGTTCGTTCCTGTCCTGGTCTCTGTGTCTATTGGTTTGCGTGTTCCTGGTCTCTGTGTTTTGTTCGTTCCTGTCCTGGTCTCTGTGTTTATTGGTTTGCGTGTTTCTGGTCTCTGTGTTTGGTTCGTTCCTGTCCTGGTCACGGTGTTTATTGGTTTGCGTGTTCCTGGTCACTGTGTTTAGTTCGTTCCTGTCCTGGTCTCTGTGTTTATTGGTTTGCGTGTTCCTGGTCTCTGTGTTTGGTTCGTTCCTGTCCTGGTCTCTGTGTTTATGGGTTTGCGTGTTCCTGGTCTCTGTGTTTGGTTCGTTCCTGTCCTGGTCTCTGTGTTTATTGGTTTGCATGTTCCTGGTCTCTGTGTTTGGTTTGTTCCTGTCCTGGTCTCTGTGTTTATTGGTTTGCGTGTTCCTGTTCTCTGTGTTTTGTTCATTCCTGTCCTGGTCTCTGTGTTTATTGGTTTGCGTGTTCCTGGTCTCTGTGTTTGGTTCGTTCCTGTCCTGGTCTCTGTGTTTATTGGTTTGCGTGTTCCTGCTCTCTGTGTTTTGCCCTCTGCCCTGGCTCCGGTCTGGTCTGTTGTCTCGTGTTCTGTTGTGTTCCCGTTGAGTCCTGTCTGGTGTTTTGTTTTTTGTCCTGGGGTGTTTTTCCTGCTGCCATCCTCTTCCTGTTTCTTCTCGTCATCCTCCTCCTTCATACTCCCATCATCCTCCTCCTTCGTCTTCTCATCCTCCTCATTGCTCTCTTACACGTCCTGCCGTGTTTCAACGTTTTCTGTACCTCCCCATTTGTTTACCTTTTGTTTTGTTTGTTTATTAAAAAGTCTATTTCGTCTGAAAGCTTGCTGTGACATTAGTCTGCTACTACAATTAATGTATCTTTTACAGCAACACTTTATTTGAAGGTTGTCTTCATAACACATTCATTACAACCTACATAAGTACTTCATAACATGTTCATGAATGTTTACATACACATTCATGAAATATACATATTTGAAATGACATTAATATGGACTACTATGTAATTTTACCAAGATTTCTTTTTCAATATTTCAATCATTTGTATTTGCTAAAGACAAACAAAAAGCTCCAAAAAACCTGGCAATACCCGTTTGAACAAACTGCCATTGGCCTTTCACTCTTTATATTTGTGTTTTACACTTTGCTGTTCTTAAAAAGATAAATGAATTATTATGCTATGTATATAGAGAGAGTATAGAGTAGACAGTGAGGGGACACGGTGTCTGGTCCGCTTGTACCAGCGCAACCTGCACTAACACACAACCATCACTGTGTGCCTACAGTGCTTTGAATGATCTACCACCCTAATAATGTGGAGGTGCTGGAGAACAGCGTGAAAGGGGGATGAAAAGGTATGCAGAGAAACAGATGGACTACAGTCTGTAATTGTAGAACTACAAAATTCTGGTCAGTGAGGCTGAAATGGCAAAAACTAAATACAAGCAGGTGGTTTAATGTTATGGCTGAATCGCTGATGATGTCATGAATAAAATCACAGAAGGAAATGCTTTGCAGCAAGTGACTTAAAAAGTATAATAATAATAATAACAATAATAATAACAATAATAACAACAATACTATATTTCATAGAATTAAATTAAATTTCATAGAAATGGTGGCTGGTTTAAAGACTGGAGACTGGAGTCTGATCCTCAATGATGGAGATCTAAGTCTGATCCTCAAGTCTCTGGGTTGCAAGTTGAAATGCTGAGGCCTGTGTTGTAGGAATTTGTTTTTAGTCTGTAAGTATGGTGCATTGGAGAAAAGTTCAGTAATTAATTTATCTTGATTTACCCTTCTTGATTTCTCGGACTGAGGTAGCGATGACTCAAAGGAGCCTTTCTTGTATTAACAGCAGAGCCGGACTGGGACATAAAGTACTTCACAGTTATTGCAGGTAATTCACTCATTAAAAATTTTGCATTGCAAAAGAGATCACAGTTACCTTGTTAATAACATTCAATGCCAATAATGCAGCCCCCTCAAACCCCAACACTGCGCATGACACTAGTTTTCAGGTTAAAGTTTCAGGTTCCTCCCATAGACCAAAGAAACGCGGTCAGGCAAGAAGGAAGACTTCATTGTGTGTGACTGTGTCTGCCCTGTGATGGACCGTCCAGGGTGTGTCCTGCCTTCCAACCAATGAACATGAGAACAGGCTCCAGCACACAAACTAACCAGGAGGATAAGCAGCTTTGATGATGAATAAGTGAGAGAGAGTATACACTGTAATTTTAATGCTTCATGAGCAAATTTATTCTTAGTGCCCAGATAAATAACTTTTTAAATTCTATTTTCTCAGGGGCCCAAAAGTATGTGGTTTATTCCACTGTTCATTTTTTCCTTTTAGTCTTTGCAGTTTAGTCACACGTTTCTGCTAATAAATACATAAATAAATATATAAACAAACAAATAAATAATTTTATATATAAATAAATAGTCACTCTGTAATTTTATGTGTGTTACAAACACAGCTGTGCTTTTGTGTCTCAGCTTTCACACATTTGTTTATGAGCTCCTGCCCAGAATGGGCCTGGCTCTGTGAGATCACCATGATCAGCATTATCTTCGTTGTGTGAATATTTACGCCTCATTCAGCAACAAGCACTTCAGGTAAGACTAGTCGTGTACCTGCATCGTTCTGGACTTCTCTAAAAGAATAAACTTGATGTTATTAAATAGTTAGTAATTCAGTATCTGCTTTCATTTTACATTGAACCAAATATTATCTGCTGTTCAGAAGTTATGCCCTGTTCTCCTACAGACCGTGTGTAATGAATGCCGTGAGTTATACGTGATTCTCAATCTATCAAGGTTTCCTGATCGCAGACTAAAGATTAGCTGGATTTTAAATTCATAGGACCAGCACTGGTGGGAGTGTTTGGTGTTACCATGGCAACTCTCCCTGTCCTCTTCCTCCTTCTCTCAGGTAAAAAAAAGTCTACCTTTTAATAAGTACTATTTATAAAAGCATTAGCGCTTGTGGAGCTCAGAAATATTTATGTATTCTGTAATAGCTTCTGAATAATGAGGAGTTTCTGTTTGGCTTCTTTGTCTGTTTATCCTCTTTTTCTACCCATAAACAACTGTAACTCACCAGCGCACCACTGCATAAAATTTGATGGATGATTCAAGTCTGTTATGAAGCAGTCACAATAATATAGCGAAATTTTGTAATACCTAAGCCTGCCCTGTAAAAACGACTAAAAACATTGCTAGGTACAGTTTCACCATGTTACTGTGGCTGCTATCATGAATGTATTATATTTAACCTGTTAATTGTGAAATTTGGATTATTTTAATGGATGATTAAAGTGTGATATGATGTTCAAGCTAGCACTGTCAAATCTGCTGAACATTTACAGTGACCTGCAGTCATCTACTGTATTCCTAAATTAAAGCACATTGCTCTAAAAATTGCCCCTTTTGGGGAGATACAGTCTGGAATGTTGGATTTTACAGTAATTAGTTGCTATTTGCAAAGCAAGTTGGTAAAAGAGCCAGTAGTTGGGACAGTCTTGAGCAATCTGTCTCTGAACTGGTGGAGAACTGGAAGCCAAGCTTTTTTCAGCATTCTTTGTGGTTCTCTAAGTTACTGTTCTGTTCCACCTATGATGGTGCTTTGTGTTTTATTTTACTAGTGACTCTTAGCTTTGTGATTTTAAAGACTGGTTAATATGTACATGTTGTATTATGTGTGCTGGATAAACTGTTGTCTTAAATAATTAAGAGTGTGATCATACTGTTGGCATTAAATAGCTAGAGCTCACGGAAATTCAACAATATTTAACCGAAACTTTTAACAAAGATAATGTATATTATTAATTATTGTGTTAAACCATACTGTAATACATACAGTGCAGAAGTCCAGTACACTAACAATACACTGATCCTGGAAAACATACATCTAACAGAGGGGACTCAGAACCAGAGGTTAGATCCATATACAGCTTTATTTTGACACTGGTTAAATCAGAAAGTGTGGTCAAGAGCAAGAGACCTCTGGTGGCGATAGGTGGGATTGCTTACAATACCTTAACTCTGACATTTACTGAAAAAAACCTGAATGATCCATCCAAATAAATATTAATTATTACTAATAAGAGAACTTAAAGCAAGAATAAAAAGGGCAGGAAAATAAAGTTTAATACATTCAGATATAAACACATTTACATGTGTCATTTCTGTTCTGCTTCATTAACTAAAAAATGCTTCCACAGTTTTTTCTCCTTCAGATCAAAATCGCCTCAGAACTTTCCATTTCATTCAGAAGGAAATGAATCAGTCTGAAGCTCGAGCTGCTTGCAGAACAAACTACACTGACTGGGTCACTGTGTACAGTGATGAAGGCAACGCTACACTGACTAACATGACTGGTACCAGTGCTACCTGGATTGGTCTGAAACGCAGTCAGTCGAGTAATAAATGGTCTAATGGTGATGATGTTATATTCAGTAATCTGACAGGAGACTGTGGATCTGAGTCCTGCTGTGCTGCTATGAAGGCTGATGGTTCATGGGAAAGTCTTAAGTGCACAGAGAAAAGAACTTTTTTGTGTTATGAACAAGGTAAGTAATCACTAATTACTGTATGAATTTCAGCGGCTTGTGGAAGCAACCAGGCAAGCAATAAATGAGCTGCAAGTGAGCTGCATATAAAAACACTTTAGTTAGCACATGTAGCAAAACACATGAGCTTATCCAGCGCTCATTGGGCAGGAGGCAGAAAGCACCCTGGACAGACCAACAGTCTATCACATGGCAGACACACGTGTACATTTACACTTACAATTTAGCATCTCCAGCTCAATCGAGTGTACATCTTTTGGGTTGAGAGGAAACCAGAACAACCGGAAACCCCTGCAGACACGGGGAGAACATGAAAACAAACCCATGCCCTTTTTCCTGGAAGCGATCATGCCATCTTTTTAGTTTCAATGTAAAAAGCACTTTGTTTGTATAAACTAAGTTAAATAAAACTAGTTCAATTGATACTTACCACATTAAGTAATTTATTAGGTTGTATCAACAAAGCACGTTTATGGTGTATTACAGTCGATACATGCATTTTCTTACTCAGAATAAAACATTGCTAACAGAAAAATCACATATTTTCCATGTGAAGTGCTCACAAACCATGTGTTTGCACTATTTGTAGTCACATGATCTTTAACACGTAAACATGTGGTAACATGTTTATTCACATGTGATCGTTAATGAAGTATAAAATCCACATCTGTTTATTCAAATACAAAATTGATGTGTTTTTTTCTGTAAGTAATGTTTCAGTGGTTATAGAAATAGCCAACATTAAGCATAGACAAGGATATTTTACTGATAATGTGTCATCATATTTTGTAAAATAGCACACTTCTCCTATCAGGTGATGAAACTGAAATCTCTTGTATTTAATTGCATGACAAAAAAATCCAAATGTAACAGAAAGTAATTCAAACTTTGTTATTATAATATAATACTTTTTGGATTAGGTTGCAAATTATATTTCTTAGTTGTGAAATTTTCATATTTTTCTCCACAATGTAATATAAACCACTGCTAGTAACACAGATTTATGTATATGAAGGCTTGTGCTCTCATTCAGTGCTGGCAGTTATTCCTAGCAGATTCAACTAGAAATGTAAAAATAAACATTACTGTGTCTATTTCTTTCATCTACAGATGTTACTGAACTCACCTTTAAGTATAATTTAACATCTAAGAATATGAGCTGGTATGAAGCACAGATTTACTGCAGGGTAAACTACACTGACCTGGTCAGCATCAAAGATCAGAAGCAGAATGAAGCAGTAATGAAAGAAGGGCTGAACGGCAGCACGTCTTTCTGGATTGGCCTGTTGCGTGATGACTGGGAGTGGACTGATGGAGGACGCTCTGCCTTCAGAAACTGGTCGACTGGTCAGCCTCGATCGCCAGACTGTGTAGCACTGAGAAAAGGGAAATGGGAAACACAGCCATGCAGTAACATTCAGCCTGCTCTGTGCTACAACAGTAAGTCCTTTAACAACAACAACAAAAACCCTGTTCTGTATAATGGTTCTTAAAAGTTCTTATTCAATGTTAATATAATATATAAATGTTATTCAATGTTATTTTAATTATTTGTATGTCTCTATATCTTTCAGCATCCATCCATGTCAGTGATGAGAGTATGAACTGGAAGAGTGCTCTGGATTACTGTAAGAAAGATAACAGAGCTGGTCTGCTGCACATTCTGTTTGAGTCTGACCAGAAAGAGGTGGAGCATGAGCTCAGGAGGAGGCGTGTCTCTGGAAGTTTGTGGGTGGGACTTGGACAGAGTCAGCTGTTAGGCTTCTGGATTTGGACTGATGGAATTGGTGTGGGTCCCTGGACCAACTGGTTGGGAGGAAGACAACCAGAGCCTCCACTGTCCCACCACTGCGGTGCCATAGATACAAAGAAAGGCTTCAAATGGAGAGACAAGGACTGTAGAAATACATTTAGAGTTTTATGTGAAGTGCAATTAATCTAATGTCATTTGTTTTTTTGTCACATTTACACACTTTAGTAACACATATTCAAAGGCTTTGTTGTGGACATTATAAGGAGTGCTGTTACTGCAGTCTGTGCCAGAGATATTGGAGTAAATTATTAGGTGCAAATAATCGAAAGTCATGTGTTTTCTGGCTGTTTGGAATGGCCACAACAAAGCAGGTCAACCAGTAAGAACAGAGTTAATTTACATACATCAACTTTGCCTCAAAAGCAGGGCAATATAAACAACATGATTAAAGCTAAGACATAAAAACAGGTTGGAAATTGTATTGCAAATGAATTTTGTCTGTTTTTAGTATGTAAAACCACACATACATTTTAAGTTGACAAATAAAATGCCAGAAAAGTAGAATAGAGCTTTTAATAGGGTTCATATTTAGAAGGGCTTGTTTTGTGCATGATGAAAAACTGTTTAAAATATAATCCTTTGTTTTATTTGTTAAAAAAAATACAAAATGTAACTAACTACATTAACTACAATGTTGTCAGTAGTTAACGCATTTCTGAAACTGACTTTTTTGATCACAATAAAAGAACTGAAAATACAAGGTTACAACTTGATTCGTTTCTCAGTTTGTTTTTTGACTACAAAGACTTGAAAAGTCACCAAAGTCTAAAAAAATCATACAGGAAAACAAGACGTTCATAAAATTCGGTGCCTGTTACAGTTATGCTTTCTTAAATTTAAGAGCCAGCAGACATCTGAAATCTACAATCCACCAGATGTCAGTGTCGAACCTGTGAATTATATAGCTTTAACAGAAAAGGCTATCTGCTGTTGCTAAAAAAGAATGCCACAGTTATAGTCAGAGATTTTGAAGCCTTGTTTTCTATCTTTTACCTCCTATATGACTTACTTTGACATTGTGAAGGAAAGTTCCTGCAATCTCAAGTCCAAAAAAGCAAAAAATGCTAAATGCTAATAACAACAAACGGCAGTGAACTGAAATTTCTGACCTGTAATGAATTAAAAAAAAAAAAAAAGAGTACAAAAGCAAGATTTAATATTTCAAACAATTAATGTATATTTTTTGTAAAATAAAGTTTTTTCCTTTTTTTAAATTTGACAAAGAAGTTGGAATAGGGGCGGGTTTGCTACTGTGTTACATTACCTTCCCTTTTAACAATGTTTTATTTATCATATCAATGTCATAATAACACTTCAGCTGTTCTACAGCTCAGGACCTCCATTTTAAATATACTGTTTACTAATATGTTACACATGTAGCCCTCTTTTGATGCAGAGGGGGTTAATGATTATTTACCCCGAGCTCGTGGGTATGGTTCTCACCTGTTAAGTTTACTATATGGCCAAGGAAACTTAACCACCCAACTCTAACTTGGTGTAATAAGCAGCAACAATACACCCAGTGAATGGAGTCAGACAAGTAGTATCGAAAAGGTAGAAAATGTATTATAAAAGAGAATGTGTTTTTAAATCATATAACAACAGCTCAAAAAACAAACGGAATAGTTCACTTATGTTCAGATAATGTATCAATTAAAGACTATTTACACAATGACACCTTTTAAATGAAACTCAAGAATACCAAGAAAATGAACTTAAAATGTTAACTTAAACTTCCTTTACCAAAGGGTGAATTACAAAATATAGCAATTAAATTGTGTTTTAACGTGTAGCTTTTTAAATATGTACAATTACAGTTTGGACCACTTTTTATAGGCGCTGAATATCAATTGCTTTCTTTTTTTTTAAACCACTTAACACAATGAACTACAGCAAATTATGAATTTCACCTGCTCAACACACACTCGTGTCACACTTAACGCTATTACTGAGATGACGCGTCACTCATTATAATACTTATACTCTTATACACAAGCCGGCAAACTCAAAAGAACAAAATAACAAACGTTGCAGGCCTGTTCTTGCACGTTGCAGCATAAAGTGGATCCGTATTTTGAATGGAAAAGTCTGCTTACAGTTCTCGGTTTGAATTAGTGTGTTCCAGTCTCACCAACGTCACCCAAGCGCGCACGCAGTCGTCTCGCAGGTCTCGCTCCTCTCTCTCTCTCTCTCTCTCTCTCTCTCTCTCTCTCTCTCTCTCTCTCTCGTGATGCAGGCCGACGAGCCGAGCAGCGGCTAACCCGAGGAACCTCGAGCGTCTCCGGTAGCTCGAGGCGCTATCGGGCAGCATAAATGTCCCTCGCACAAGGTCCTCACCACTGTCCAGTCCAGCTCACACAGAACTCCTCGCTGAACCAGTAAAAGCGCTTAAGCTAGCGGCTAACGCTAACGGGCTCAGTCCAGGATACGAGCAGTGCGGTTTACAGTAATAGCTAGCGGCTAACACTAAGTTGCCCACTCCTAAACAGTGGTAATTCACACAGTAACTCACTCACGTAACTGTGCGCTGTAACTTGGTGACTTTACTGCTACTGCAGACTTGGTGGGTTGCAGTTTGCTTGCGCTAACTGGAAATAAAACTTACACTTTTACATTTAAACGTTGCAGAGCTCTGCCAACCGCAGTAGCCCTTCCCAACCACATCACTCAACGTCTCTCTCCTGCAGACTCTCTCGCAACGGAGTATTTCGCCCCCCCTGCCATACCTGACCCCGCCTCCGGGCCGGTTTAATAGGAGAAAAACAATGATAGGCACTCTTTCTGTCCAACAGCATTTCCATAAACGCTGACAATAAAACTAGATTGTGCGAGCACATGGAATCCCAGTACGTTCCACTCGAACGCGGCATATTAAATAAGATAGCCGTTCATCTACGCATGCGTGCACATTATTCCCACCAATTCACACAGACTACAGGTATTCAAGCTGAATTAAAAATGAAAAAATCTGAAATATCAAAATAAGGGCAATGTTTTAGCCCAGGGCTACACACATTTCAAATAAGAGACTCTTTCTGATCCAAATCTTTTGATGATTCTCTGAATCAAAATAATGAGATACCTAAAATCTTGTTAAGGAATTATTGTATAACGCTTGTTAAGGAACATTCTTCCTAACATGCTTAATCATTTTGAATAATTTTAAGGTGTCAAAAGTATTCACATTTATTACTCAGGTAGAAGTTTAGATACTATGGCTTAAAAATACATTTGTAGAAGTTGAAGTATCAACTCAAGCTTTTTAGTAAAAGTAATGTAAGGGGAAAAAATGCCATAAGGACAAAAGCTTAGGCCGCATAGTGGCCCATAGTGCACTAGCCCACCTCCCCAAAAAATTCTTCTAAAAGCCATAATGACTATAATGTCCTCATAAATGGAGAAACATGTCCTTTTCCTTAAACGGCTGCTTAAAATCACACAGAGGACAGTGAATAGTTAAACTATTGACTACACTGACACTAGTTCTGCCTTCTTTTCTTTTCATAGGATGCACTCTAGAGTACACATGCAGGGGTGATACAAGCATGGCAGGGGTGAAACTGCTGAGTAATGTCCATGCTGACATTTGTAATGTCTTAATAACTGTACTTTGATGGAGCTAGTGAATACACACAACTTGCATTTCCACATTATGTATCCCACATCTGCCAACACCTATTATCAAAAGAACAATGCAAATGATTTTGTCAGGACTAAGTTCGTATCACAACAGGACAGGGTGCATATCTAAATTCAAAAGTTTACATCACGATTTACCAAGACAATGACAGTTTCATTGACAGTAAAAATTCATATGAATTGCAATATTACAAAATATTACTGCACTGATGAAGGACATAATACACAAATATATATGAGACATGGTACATCTAACAAGTGTTCACTTATTTACAGTTGTGTTGAAAATTATTCAACCACTGCAGGAAAGTGTTTTAGCAAGTTTGCCTTTTTTTATCTTGTTCACAATAAGATGAATCATTTGTATAAGCACGAATGCAACTTAAATTACAATAATATTTTTACTAATATACCAACAAAGGTCCTTTGTGTGATTTCCTCACTGATAAAATTATTCAACCCCTTAGTCACACACATCATTAGTACTTAGTACTACTTAGTAACTCCCTTTGCCAGTAATAACTTCCTTCAGACCTGAAACATAGCTTGACACAAGCTATACACAACACTATATTTAAAGATAAAATTATGATAAGCTGTGCTGATGTAAAATTAATATTTTAAACTTAGGCCTTGTCCACACTAATACAGATATTCTGTTAAACTTAAAGATTCCTCTATGTTTTTGATGAAAATGGTGTTTTTGGATTTTTAACATTAAGATTTTTAAGGTGAAAAATAAGGTGGAATTGACATTCAATCATTTTGATAATGCCCTCTGCAATCTAGTGATTATAGAGGACCTTCCATCTAAGGTAACCATAAACATAGTCAGACTAGCTTAGTATGATCTCAGTTCAACCAGTACAGATGTAACAGAGATGCTCTCAGATAATACAGATTCACCAGACCGTCTCAATAGATGGCCAGAGGTCTTCGTTGTTCCAACGTTCTCATACGAGGTTGAGTAAACTTTAAAAGAGGGCAAATGTACATTTGAGAAGGAAGGGAAATCTCTGATATTGACCAGGGACCAAAACATAATATTCTATAGGGGATGTCTGCTAAAATATATAGACTCAAAGCATTTCCAAGTGGCGAATAGATATGCAAAGCGTCAGAGGCATTTGTGACTAAACACCCATGCCTGAGAGAGAGAGGTTCCAAAACAGGATATGATGGCTGGAAGAACAGCCTGTGCTTGAAGATCGGCAAGTACCAAACAAAACTAAGCAGAGTTGGTGTAAAAGATGTGACGGTCAATGCAGGAAAGTGCAAGAGCAAACCAGAAGCATCAGCATCCCCATCAAATGTAAAAAGACCCAGAAAGGTGAAGTCAGCTTCCTCCCTTATTACCCTTCTGGTGAGAATGAGGACACATTGGAGACACTGAGGCTAGCAGTGGTGGAAGAGCTCAAGAAAACAACAGCAGAAAGAAACATGATTCTCATCCATCCTTTTGCGCTTTGGTGTGAAGAGATTGTGAATTCCACTCCTCCCATTGCAGATTTGAAAGAAAGATGGTCTGCCCTCATTAGCAAAGCCCAAGTAAATATTAAAGAGCATTTTACAAAAACAAAGTAGAAATACTGCATCCAGCCAATGTAATAGCTGTGACGGTACCCTGACTGGCACACATGTTTAAGAACATGTTTTTTGTACTTACAGTAAATGGCCTTACTGTTGTGTCATAAAAGGTCACAGTGCTACTTTGACCCATGTTTGATCAAGAGTAGTTTGTAATGTGCCTTTGCTTTTGATACAGCTTTATAGTGAATTCCACAGGATCACCAATCAGAACCTGGTATTTTTCTTTTTCGCTGGACTCAACACAACAGCTTCTACAACTGTGGCACTGGTCTGTTGCGACCCAGGCTCCCAACCTGCAGCCTGTTTTGTCTTGTTTAATGTTTGTTTGTGCTGTTTTTAAGTGAATGCTGGGACATAAGTCAAGTCAAGTCAAGTCAATTTTATTTATATAGCGCTTTTTACAACGATGTTGTCTCAAAGCAGCTTTACAGAGTTTTGAAAACAGTTATAACATATATCCCCCAGTGAGCAAGCCAGAGGCAACAGTGGCAAGGAAAAACTCCCTCAACTGGAGGAAGAAACCTTGGGAGGAACCAGACTCACAAGGGGAGACCCATCCTCCTCTGGTCAAACAGTATTTACAGTTTGAACTAAATACCAAAGAAAGGAGTCTCTGTTTGAAATCTGGATAGCAAAGCTTTAGAAGCTGCACAGATAGAGGCAGTGTATGACTGAGGCAGTCTCTGGCTGAGGCAGTCTATGACAGTCTTTATGTAAAGTGGGCGTGAGCTGAAACAGTCCCATCCTATCTCAGTGCTGGTGCATCTGGATGGCACAGTGATGTAACTGAGGGTGTAGCAGTAAATGGACAGGTGAGCTGGCTGGTGATGGTGGGGTGATGGCCCGATGATCAGTCCTTCAACAGCCTTCAACAGACAGGAGGACAGTCATTTCCTCAGGAAGAGTAAAGAGAAAGAGTTAGTTGGGCTCAGGAGTAAGACTGTAGAGAATATGAATTTTCAGAATTTTAGAGTGTGGTTGGTGACTCCGGCAGATCTAACTATAACAGCCTAAACTAAAAGGAGAGAACCAGAAGGTAACATGGACATGAGAGTACCCTGAGACACTGGGGTCCCCCCACTCCACCATCAACAAACCTGTGTGATCGCGTGAAGTGTTGGAACAACAGCACCAACATCTCAGTTTACCATAAACCTCTGTGTCCAAGAACCCCCAGATCTCCTGCCTTTATCTAAAAGAGAAACTTAATTACAAAAAGCTACACTAAACAAGTATGTTTTTAGTCTAGACTTAAATATTGAGACTGTGTCAGAGTCCCGAACATTAACTGGGAGATTATTCCACAATTTTGGGGCTTTGTAGGAAAAAGCTCTTCCCCCCATTGTAGTCTTCTGAATTTTAGGAACTATTAGAAAACCAGCATCCTGTGATCTGAGTGAACGTGGCGGTTCATAATAGGAAATTAAATCTTGCAGGTACTCCGGTGTGAGACCGTGCAGGGTTTTATACGTCAGTAATAGAATTTTATAGTCGATACGGAATTTAACAGGAAGCCAGTGTAGCGCTGATAAAACTGGACTGATGTGATCAAATTTCCTGGTTTTAGTTAGTACTCTAGCTGCAGCGTTCTGAACTAACTGAAGTTTATTCAGGTTCCTGCTGGAGCATCCTGACAATAATGCATTACAGTAATCTAGCCTTGAGGTTATAAAGGCATGTATCAACTTTTCAGCATCAGACACAGATAACGCATTTCTTAACTTTGAAATGTTTCGTAGGTGAAGAAACGCTGTTCTTGTAATATTACCGATGTGTTGATTAAATGTCAGATCTGAGTCAATTGTTACACCAAGATTTTTGGCTACTGAACCAGGAACTACAGAGAAGTCAGCAAGATTTAACATTAAATCTGAACATGTAGTCCGAGCAGCCTTTGGGCCGAGGAGGAGAACTTCCGTTTTATCTGGGTTTAAAAGAAGGAAGTTCTGTAGCATCCAAAGTCTAATATCTCTTACACAATCTTCTATCTTATTTAATCTGGATTTGTCATCTGGTTTGGCTGATATGTACAGTTGTGTATCATCGGCATAACAGTGGAAACTAATTCCATGTCTATTTATAACTGAGCCTAATGGTAGCATATATAGTGTAAATAACAGAGGACCTAAAACAGAACCTTGTGGAACTCCATATTTCACTTTTGTAGTGTTAGACGATACATTATTTATCTTTACAAACTGAAAGCGATCACTAAGGTAAGATGTGAACCAGGATAACGCTGTTCCTGTGATTCCAACTATATTTTCTAACCTGTCCAAGAGAATAGTGTGATCTATAGTGTCAAAAGCTGCACTTAGATCTAGTAACACCAGTAGAGATACGTGGCCCTGATCAGAGGCAAGAAGAAGATCATTTGTTATCTTAACTAAAGCTGTCTCTGTGCTGTGATGTGGCCTAAAACCAGATTGGAATTTTTCATATATGTTGTTCTTATGTAGATGAGAACAGAGTTGTCGAGCTACAGCCTTTTCTAAAATCTTAGAGATAAAAGGTAAATTGGAAATAGGTCTATAACTAGACAGTTCTCTGGGGTCAAGATTTGGCTTCTTTATCAAGGGTTTTATCACAGCTAGTTTAAAAGACTTAGGTACATGACCCAGACTAAGAGAAGAGTTGATGATAGTTAAGATAGGTTTAATAATAGCTGGTAATACTTGTTTCAATAGGCTTGTTGGAATCATATCAAGTGTGCATGTAGCAGAAGTTGAGGAAGAGATAAGTTTTTCTAGTTCTGTCTGCTGTAGTGGAGAAAATGTTTCTAGTCTTTCTTCTAAAATCACATTTTGTGCTGTTTGAGCCAAACCGGATGAAGGATAGGTTACTCGTATTGGTAGAACTTTTTGTCTAATATTCTCGATTTTGCTATTGAAAAAGTCCATGAAATCATTGCTGCTGTGGTTGGCGGGTATTTGAGGTTCAGATCCTGCCTGATTTTTGGTAAGTTTTGCGATGGTGCTAAATAAAACTCTAGGATTGTTTTTGTTGTGTTCGATGAGTGTGGACAGGTATGCTGAGCGTGTTTTAATAAGTGCCTTTCTGTAACTGCTAAGGCTGTCCTTCCAAGCAGAGTGAAATACCTCTAGCTTGGTCACTCTCCATTTGCGTTCTAATTTCCGTACTGTCTGTCTTAAGGTGCGTACTTCATTGTTGTACCACGGAGCGAGCTTTTTTTTGTTGCATCTTTTTAATTTTTATAGGTGCAACGTTGTCTAAAGTTAGTCGGAGCGTATTTTCTACGCAGTCAGTTATTCTGTCTAGTTCTGTTGGGTCTGATGATGGAAAAATTATGGTTGATAAAT
Source organism: Megaleporinus macrocephalus (assembly GCA_021613375.1). Classification (NCBI taxonomy): domain Eukaryota; kingdom Metazoa; phylum Chordata; class Actinopteri; order Characiformes; family Anostomidae; genus Megaleporinus; species Megaleporinus macrocephalus. The sequence continues at coordinate 17,889,696 of CM038723.1, read as the reverse complement.
CTGGAAGAGTTTCAATAAAGTTCTGAGATGTATTTGGCATTATTGAACGTTTCATGCAATAACGGGGTGATGTACATACATTTTTACTAAGACTCAATTCATATGAAATTAGGTAGTGATCTGAAACTACTGAAGTCTGTGGAAGAACAGTAAGATTATGTATATCAACACCTAAAGTCAAAACTAGATCTAGTGTGTGATTACAGGAATGTGTAGGCCCTATTACATTCTGAGTGAGACCTATAGAGTCTAAGATAGATGAAAAAGCCTTTTTTAATGGATCTGCTGAGTTTTCAAAGTGAATATTAAAATCTCCTGCGATTATTAGTTTTTCAGCGCTCACTGCTAGATCTGCAACAAAGTCACTAAATTCTTTTAAGAACTCAGAATAAGGTCCTGGTGGTCTATAAATGCTGACTAGGGTGAGTACACTTCTATTAGTGGTCGGATTGGTGATGTTTATGAGAAGAATTTCAAAAGAATTGAAAGTGAGATTGTGTTTCTGACTTATGTCTAATGAATTTTTATGAATGACACATATACCCCCTCCTTTACCGGACAGTCTGGGGCTGTGTACATACTTATAGCCTATGGGGGTGGCTTCATTTAATGCCAAATATTCCTCAGGTTTAATCCATGTTTCTACGAGACATAACACATCAATTTTATGGTAGGTTATTGTATCATTTACAATGACAGCCTTAGAGTTCAGTGATCTTATATTAAATAAACCAAACCTTAATTCAGAAACACTGCAGCTAGACACTGGATCTAATATTCTTATATTAACTAAGTTATTTAAACAAACTGATTTAGATTTTCTAAGTTTGTGTTTAATTCGGGGCAGTGAAACAGTCTCAATATATTGTACCTAGGTGACATAATGCCTCACTTGGGACGGCTACTTGTTGGATGGTTAATTATTGGACTTATTTCGTCATGCGTTTGGATGTTACCTTAGGGAGGCAGTGAACTGGCGGTGGAGGTGTTTGCAGCTCCTCCAGCAAAAATTCAAGCTGCGTATTAGGAGAAGAGCGCCCCTCTTGTAATCCACCGACACCAGTTTACCGCCTCCAAAAGGTAACGTCCAGACACATGTTGAAATAAGTCCAAGAATTACCCATCCAACGAGTAGCTAGTCCAGTTTGTGCTGAACTCTGGCAATGGTTCGCTGTTCATCCTATTTATTCCTCAGTGAACTGACGTTCAGTCGCTGACCCTATAAACCTCCCATACCCTCTATGGTTTTTCTGGAATGTCAGTTCATTGAGGAACAACTTGGATAAACTGCAAACCGTTGCCAGAGTTTAGCATGAACACAGACACAGGCACTCGTGTTTACTGGTTTCCACTGAGACTTGGTTCCAGCGTCAGTTATCGGATGAGCTGGTTTGCCTGGATGGCTTTTCTTTGATTCGGGTGAACAGAAATGCAAACTCTGGTAAAAGTATTGGTGGTGGTGTCTGTGCATTTGTTGATAAGTGGTGCACTCACTACACAGTCCAAGAGACAGAGTGCAATTCAGACTTTTTATGTGTGAGTTTTAAACATTTTTATCTTCCCCGAGAATTTGGGAGTTATTGTGTATTGTTTACTTTCCACCAGATGGCAATGCTAAGGACGCAGCATCCAGGATAGCAGACTGTGTATCTAAGCAACTACAACGCAGCCCAGAGGCCCTGTGTTTTATTGTGGGGGATTTTAATCATTATAAATTAGAATCGGCTCTTCCTGGATTTGATCAATATATTGACTGCTGTACTCGTGGAAGGAAAATTTTGGATAAGTGCTATGGGAATGTAAAGGAAGCTTTCAAAGCAGTCGCTAGACCTAATCATGCTCAGATGATAATAATTTAAAGGGAGCTTATTATTGAACTGAGGGAGTCCAAGGAAGCATACAAAGCTAAAATTGAGGAGTGGTATTATCACAAGAACACCAGGGAAATGTGGAAGGTTTTAAAGGCCATGACTAATATGGCCTTTAAAACTAATATATTTTTTTTCTTTAGATTTGATTCAGGCAATGTTCCCCCAGCAGAGGTGACGGAATATATATTAGAGAGTTGAGGGCAAGGTCTTAGATTAGTCATTGAATCAATTACATTGCAGTCTCTGGACCAGAAGGGATCTCTGCTTTTATTTTAAAATCACCTGGAGCAGAGCTAGCGGCAGCATGGTGCTCCATATTTCAGAAGTCCTTGGACTCAGGTTTTTTTCCGGTTACCTGGAAAAAGTCCATTATCATTCCAGTTCCCAAAAACCTGGTAGTAGGGAAAATAAGGACTTTTCCCCTGTGGCGCTGACCTCAGTGGTAGCAAAGTGCTTGAAAAAGTATGTTGTCTCCAAGCTGAAGGCAGAGGTCAACTTCCAGTTTGCTTATAGGCGGAAAAGGGGTACAGATGATGCTATTGTTAACCTGATGCACTTGAGTTTTAAACATCTTGATAAACCCACATCCTATGCTCGTTTACTATTTATTGATTGTAGTTCCGCTTTTAACACAGTGCAACCCCATTTGCTGATTGATAAAATGTTAGATATGGAGATTAACTTGTTTATTGTAGACTGGTATTATTCCTTCCTATCTAATCGGACACAACAGGTTAAGGTCAACACATGTCTCTCAGAGGAGAAAACAGAACGTATGGGGTTTCCCAAGGTTGTATTAGTTCCCCATTCCTGACACAACCCTCGCCATGTACCCGGGCTTGAGACAACTAAAGTCTAAGTCTAGGTCTAACTCTACAAAAAAAGAAAACAGGAATATTTGGAGAGATTATGGCAAATCTTCTGAGGGCATATACAGAGCAGGTAAGATTGATGTACAATGTATTAAATATTATTGATTTGATATGTTGAGAATGTTTTTTTTTTGTTTTGTTTTTTTTGTTCCTCCCTTAGAGATGTCTTTCCTATCAGGGCATTATGCACATGACATCACTTAGAAATGTATAATGACACATTGACTGAACAGCATATCTGCTGCATTTAGTTTAAAGGATAGTTGTTATATAGTAAATCACTGGATAAGTTTAATCAATAACATATGCTTGGGAGTTATTTAAATATCTAAATATATTTAAATATTTATTTGGTCATCTTATTTGCAAAGGGCTGGAGTGGCTGCTGACTTTCACTCCAACTATGCAGGTTTTCAGTAGTCTGTTTAAATACTGAGACTAGTTGAATATAAGTCTGATGTAAGATCCTGTTTGATTTGAATGAAAACACCACAGCATTTATTTGCAGATAATATTTAATACCCCTGCATGGTTTATGTTTTGTACAGGAGCTGATGCCAGTATTTTTCTTTTATGAACCTATTATATCTAATGGTGTTTTCTCCTTTCTGGAGGAGAATTCCACAAGGGGCCAGTGGCACCAGTAAATTTGTTAGGCTTACTGTATTCTCTTCATTTGAGTTATCAGAGAAGTTGGCAGGTTTCTTTGAGTTTGTCCAATTTGTCATCTTAAATTCTGATGATGGAATTAGGCAACTCAATCCAAAGTTGCAGGTCTTGAGGAATGAGCTAGATTAACTTTCTCAGACTGACAGGTCTGACAGGTCAATGGTGCTTGAATGTTATCGTTGGGCTTTAATGCATATGCCAAATAGCGAAAAATAATTAACCTGCCAAAGGTTTTACTACCAAAAACAATATACATGTTCCAGAGAACCAGGCCATTATTGTTTGTTTTTCAGTATCATTGTTTGTGCTGACATTAATTAATTAAAATTTCATAAGCATTTATTCATATAGCTTAAAGCTGTTTTATGGTGATGCTGCTGCCCTCTGCTGCCTGTCCTTTGTATGTCTCTGTCATACTTTAGGGTGAAGATTGAATGATTTGTGCCAGCTGACCTCGTTACCGGATGTTGCTACCCTGTGAAGACGTAGCTAGAAAAAGCGGTGCCACTTCCCTGTGGGTGCCTTGTGGTGTTTCCACCACGTGGCCCATGGCAGTCATCTCAGTGATTTCTTTCTTGGTTTTGAATTGGAATGTAAAAGCCTAGTTTAGGTGTTAAAATTGTTTCCAGTAGTTTGAAACTTAAACTTTGCAATCACTGTAGGAATGAGCTGCCATTTTATTTTCATTCTCACTTTGTTTATGTTTAGGGGGATAGGTTACTTTTGTTGTCTTTTGTTTTTAAGTAGTTATTTTGGTTTGTTATTTTGCCTTGGTTCGCCCTGAAGATTAATGTGATTTGTTCTTTAGTTATTTATTGTTTTTCTTTCCTTTATTTAATTATGTTAAGTGTAAAAGAACTGCCATGTTATTGTTTTGTTTTTGTAACAAAATACACTTTTTGACGTCAAAAATTTGTCTGATTGGTCGTTTTTGTTTATGTTGCAATCCTTAGACCCCTAGACTTACAGGGTCATAATACAGACATACTTAATTTGAATGAGTTAGTACAACTATTACACATTAGTCCAAAATACTTAAATAAAGTAACATTAACACTGTAAAGTCACTGCATTTACTTGATTCTATTTAACTCACACTCATGTTAGAATTTTTTTATGCTCAAATTATTTGAGTTATTAAACTTAAATTGTTTAAGGCAATCGTTTCCTCAAACCATTTGAGTTTACTTAAGTTATCAGGTTTAACAGTGTCAGGTTCTTTACCTGAGGAATCTTAGAGATGACAGGTGAACATCACTAATTCCTGCCAGAGCAGTAGGGAGCTTGTCGATATAGTCTGGAAGTTTTCTGCCAAGGTCTGTCAGCAGTTCAAATGAGAATTCCTGTAGCTTAGCAGAAGAGTCAATTCCAGAATACTTTAGCAGGGAGTCATTAATGCGCACATCATTTTTAAAGTTGTGAACATTTAATAGGTTCTCGTTAAACTCAGACAATTGAGAGCACAGCATCATCTGGAACTCCTCATAGCTTGATTCTGTACCACATAAGCTCTCTGTTATTGCAAAGCAATTAGAAGAAAAGTGTGATCTTAAAATGAAAATATGTGAAAAAAGCAGCGTATATAAGCAGGACCTTCCATAAATGTTCCCAACTTTTTATTGGTGCTTTTCTGTAGGCATGTGGTTTTACTTTTGCTGCCCAAAGTCTATTTTGTCTGGTTGTGATGACTTTGGATTTATTTACTTAGTGGTCTAAGTTGATTATAATGCTAATCAAAGGTCTGCTTGGTCGCCTCTGCATCCTTTATCACGGTCATAATAAACATATTTTACATTATGATGTGTTCAGAGCTCTCTTTATTGATATAAATCTTTTTATTTCTCATCCTTTTGTCCATTTGTACAAAGTGAGCTTCAGCTGAAGTAAATTGGATTTTTTTTATTTTCAACCGTGTCAGTGTTTTGCTAGGTATTCAAAACCCCACACCTTACACTGTATACTAACACTCGGAAAGAAACAGAAGATTTTCTTGTTGATATGAACCTAAATGTTTGTGCACATGATGGTTATTATAAACAACCATAGACATATTAGTGTATATATTATGTAAATAAATATGTTTTATATATAGACAGCTGGGTCAGGACATGGGAGAAGCCTGACTAGTAGTAAAATTTGAAGTCATGAAGTCTGAGTTAACAGTAACTCTTAGAAACAAATCCAAGACAACTTGCTCTCACAGAGAAATTAATCTTTCAGAAGATATTTGGAACTCTGTGGCTGGCCCATGTTATAATGATTACGGTGACCATGTTATGGTGGATACTGAAAAGGTGTCCAAGCTCCCACTGGGTGCTTCCAATTAACAAGCTATTCAAAAACAGGAAAACTCGTCTATGGAGACGTAAGTTTCTGTTGTGAAAAAAATCTGTGATTACTAATACACAGCAATAGTGGTCTTTCGAAAAGCAGCAAAACCTCAATACTGAGTTGTATCACCTCAAACTGAAGCACCGTGTAACACAACAATATTCATGCAAACTGCTTCCCCTTCACTCTGATATTTGTGGCCACTAAAGTGTTTTTATGGCTACAGAGCACTGAGCTCATAAAATGAACTGCTGTCCGTGTTTCTGCAGTGAGGAGCAGGAAAGGTTCTGAAAAATGCTTTTTTTGGGATCATAGAAAAACTATAAAATGTTTATTGCATTGTGAAGACACTCTCAAGAGAAATAAAAATCACAGGTGGCATTACTGAAATGTAATTGTTAAATTGTTAGGGATACACTGTTATTATAAACCATTCAAGGTCATTTTGTAGTTCAAGCACGTCAACCCCCATCTAACAGTATATCAGGAGCAGTACAGAGGAAATTAATTTACTAAGAAATTAATTGAATGAAGGAGATTATAACTAATGCTATAACATAATTAATAATGAACAAAGTGACCCCAATTAAAGAACAGAAATTTTCAGATCACCAATGCCTATGAGAAGTTATTTAAAAAAAAACATGATTGTCATTAGGATATCTCAGTCTAAACAGGTAAATAGCTCAATATAATATGATGCAGGTGTAATATGTCTACAACTAAGCAATTTTAATTCAATTTCATGCAGTGTTTAGCCAATAGCAGCCTAAATATTGCAAAGAAGAGAGAACAATAATAGACTATTCACTAGAATCTCCATTGCATTTAGCCAAGGTTTTCTTTCTTCAAAGCCACATGCCATGGTGGTTAAACTTGCCAGACAGCAGGTAGAATACTGCTTACATTTACATTTACATTAACATTTACGGCATTTAGCAGACACTCTTATCCAAAGCGACTTACATAAGTGCTTAGTGTTTGGTCAGAGTATGTATCTCTGTCTAGTACAAACAGGTTTAAGTCCACTGCTTGGGAACTCGGAAACTTCCATGTTGATTTATCAATGTGTCATAATTGTTTTGAAGGTCAGAAAAGTACTTTTTAAGTTGTACAATCTGGCTGTTTACTGAGAACATGTAACTAATAAAGACCTCGGGTATTACTAAGGATTCATCTGGATAATTAGGTAAGATACACTCTGTTTCACAACATTTTTTATACACACAACACAAATGAACCCATATTGCATAAATTGGGTTTTTAGTTTTGACAATCTCTGATGCCTTGTATGTTTTAAAATTCTCAATCAGTTCAGAGAGCTCTCTGTTGTACGTGAATATGGCAACTTGTAGGCTGTTCTTGGCACTGTCAAAATCAGAAGTTCCTTTTTTATTCAGACGAGCGATGTGGATGAGCATCTGTGCATGGAATGCAGCTCCGTTGGTCCAGTGCTTGAGAGCATGATCTTTCATGTGTCCACCCTTGAGCATGGAGTCCTTTAACCGCTTGAGCTGATGGCTTAGCTGCTGTTCCAGACGTGTGGTTTCCTCCAGCAGTTTACGATCATCTTTTAGGTACATGTTGTAGCGTGTCAGGTAATGATCCATCAGTGCACGCATCTCTGAGGATTTCTCCTCTGCAAAGACACGCCGTAGGAGGTTCTCAGTGTCAGGGCCCTTACTTGAGGACCCTTTTGCAGCAAAAAAACAAAACTGTAGAATCATGGAGATGGCAAGTGCACCTATGCCTACTGCATTGGGCACAGACTTTAAACTTGCCAGACCAGTACCGACCTTCTCGATATAGCCTGGCAGATCACTTCCCAGGTCTGTCAGCAATCCAGATGAGTATTCCTCTAGTTTAGCAGTAGAGTCCATTCCAGAATACCTCAGCAGGGATTCATCAATGCCAACATCAATGTTAAATCTTGTATACATGGACAGATTCTGGTTAAATTCAGATGTTGGAAAGCATGAGACCTGCTGGATTTGCTCATGGTTTCCAGATATATAGACTGATTGCGTATCACCCATATTCAGTCTTTTAAATTGCAAAGCAACAAGAACAAAACTGTGTTCTTAAAATGGAGCAATAGTGAGGATAGGAGTAGTTCAGTACTTATATAAGAAGGACAATCCACAAACACTCCCCACTTTTCATTGGTGCTTTTTCTGTAAGCATGTGGGTTTACTTTAGGTGGCCAAAGTCCATTTTGTCTGTTTTTGATGACTTTTGGTTTGATAGTGAACAGCAAAACAGTCCATGACAAGGTTGCATTTATTAGGGAAGACAGTGAACCCGAGAATGAAACAAGGATTATCTGCATTAATTAACGCAGCTGGACTCAACAGTAAAATACTAATTCTGTAGGCCATCAAGATCTTTAATGTTTTTCTGTTTACAACTTTCAAATGTACAAAGTTATCTGGCTAACTGTCGACTCTTGTGGTGTTCCCCCTTATAAGCGGTTTTGTTCTAGGAAACATTGTCTAGATGCTTTGATTCAACTTGCTTGTGAATTGGGCAGTATAAAAGTCAGCTTCCTTTTAACCAGCATGTTGGTAAAATGTTCCTATTCTGAGAAACAAGTCTTTCACAACCAAACCAATGAACTTGCTCACAGAGAAGTCAGCAGATCTATCAGGTGGTATTTATGACATCTTTCAGTGAATTACCCCAATACTCTAGGCTACATTAATGTGAGTACTGAGAGGTTACTGCTGGTGAACTGCTTTATTGAATGACTGCAGCATATGGAGGAGCATTTAAGGACTGATACTGACTTTGAAGGTGCTTTAAGTATACTTAAAGTTCATTTTATTAGGTAATCTTAAGTACAGTTGAAGTACATTTCCCAGGTATACTTTTTGTAGTTAGTATGCTAATATCATTGTTCTAACTGTCCACTTGTATATGTACTATATATACGCCTTGGGACTAAATTGGCCACTTTTTACTTTATAAAAGTATACTTTGTGTAAGAGTAGCAGATTTCATGTACATAACTAGTTTACATCTTTTGTACTGCAGCTGCAATAATAGTAAACTTATAGGTTTACTATTAATTTACTAGTTTGTTAATTCACCTTAAAAAAATATCATCACTCCAACTTACACACACTCATAATTCACCTGACTGCATGTCTTCTGAGTGTTGCAGAAAACCCACACAAACACTGGGAGACCATATAATCTCCACAGAGAGAGAGGAATGTGGTCACCATGTCTGGGATTCAAACCCAGACCCTACTGGCCATGAAGCAGCAGCTCTAATCAAGCTGCAACCAGTTACAAATGATGACGAGGTTTAGTTTTTATTTATGTTTTTATTTATTCTACTTTACTATTACTTTACTTTACTATATTACTTTAACAACTTTTCCTTACTCACCAGTGGACACACATACAACTAAACAAGATACATTCAGATTAAGAAATGTATTTGTATTCTTTATAAATCTGAATTTCTAAACAAATATTGTACTGGATGCCTTTTTGTGCAGAAAAAAAGAATACTTACTTATACTTTTCTTAAGTATATCTCAATCACAAGATTAAGTAAAAGTAAAGGCCAAATATACTTAGACTTTTCTATACTTGTCAGTATAACCCAAGTAGACTTAAGCATGACTGTTTTTTGTACAGAGAGAAGTACATAAAAAGTAGACTGAAAGCATACTCACTTGCTTTTTAGTTTAAAAGAAGTATACTAACGGCACACTTGAATAAACTTCTTTTTTGTAAGGGTGGAGCCACACAAGCTACCTCATGGATCCATACCTGTAGTCCCCAACCCTATTCTTGAGATCTACAATCTATAGTCAAAAGTATGTAGACACCCCTCCAAATTATTGTGTTTTAGTCTCACCTATTGTTAACAGATGCATCAAATCAAGCATGCCACACAACTACCAAAGACAAATGAATGGGTCGTACTGAAGAGCTTAGTGGCGTTAAATGTGACACTGTCATAGGATGATACTGATACTCTTTCTTTGAAATGGAAGTGTCTAGGAAGCAAAAGGTAATGCAAATTCATAGTTTAAGGCCACCGAGTGCTAAAACATAGTTTTAAACAGCTTCTGGAAGCAACATCATCACAAGAACTTTGCATTGGACGTTTCATGAAATGAGTTTCCATGGTCATGTTTTTCAGGGTTTAGGGCCCCTTAATTTCAGTGAAGGGTAATGTTAAAGCTCCAATAAACAAAGAGATTTTAGACTATTGTGCGCTTCCAACTTTGTGGGAGCTTTGAGATAAGTTGTTTCTTGTTTCAGCATGACTGTTCTGCTATGCACAAAGGGAAATTTATAAAGACATGATTTGATGAGTTTTGATGTGAAAAAACTCCAGGCCTGGACAGAGCTCTATCCTCAACCCCATTCAACAAATTTGGGATGAAGTGAAAGTATAAATTAAATAACCGCACAATTGTCCCAAGATTGTCCCAAGATTGTCCAGCACAGTTTTAGGAATTGTTTTCTACTTCGACAAAGTAGTTATTATTTTTAACAGGTGTGAGAGTATGAGTCCAACCCAGTTCTATAGTCAAACTATGACAATTTTGTGGTTAATGTTATCAAAAGCAGTACTGAGATTGAGCAGCAGTAGAGACCTATGTTTGTCTAGAGTCTCACAAAACTTGCCACTAATACACTGAAAATACTGGAATTTCCACTGATATTAACTGAAACAAGTTCTTTAAAAACTTCGTAATGTGTAGAGACTGCAAGTGGAGTTTTAAAAGTTTTAAAAAAGTTTGCAAACATATTATGTCTCTTAGCTGAAAGTATATAGATGACTTTTGTCCACTAAACTACAAAGAGTAGTTTGCTATCAGTAATGTTATAGCTGATACTGCTGAAGAAAAACAGTTTCGTACATTATTATATTATAATCACGCAGCCTATCTTTGAAGATTTCTTTGGCAATGTGAAGTTTAGTTTTATGCCGGCTATGCTCAGCCCTTCTGCATTCTTTCTTTGGAGCTGAACCGCAATAGCATTCCTTCTTGGAGCTTTCTGTTTTTACTCTAACTAGTGCAATCTCGTCCATAACACTAACATTTTTTGGTTTAAGCTATGCAGCAGAGCTTCAACAGAAACAGATGGTTTGCATGGTGCAAAGCACATTTTGCTCCTGAAAAGTGTACCTAAGCCGTCAGTTATAAGCCTTTTCCTAAAGCGAACATCATTGATTGGTGAGTGTGGTGTAGAGGTGGAGGGTTGATGGGTTAGGGCTAGTTTCTTTTTGCTGTATCTGAGGACTGGTTGACAAGAAAAGTGTCAGCCATGTCACTGCGAATACAAATATCTCAGGCTGGGAAGTTCTTCACATGGCTGGGAAGTTCAGATAGGTGGTGATGACCTGGAGATGTAGGATGGTACAGATTGCTCATGCGGTTTAGGTGTCTCCTGCATACCACTCACACTCACAGTGGAATATTTAGGAGGGAAGAAATTTCATGAACTGACTTGTAACAGTGACTTTCGATTACAGCATCACGCTCTAATTCATTAAGCTCTTTAGAACGATCCATTCTTCACAAATGAGTGTAAACGCAGACTGCATTGCTAGGTGCTTTGTGTTATACATCTGTGGAAATAGAACTGAATGAAACACCTGAATCCAATTAAAATGATATAAAATTATATATTCCAGCACTTTTGTCAATATAGTGTAGATGTTCTCACTGGTAAAGGTAGAGGAGAAGGAAATATAAAAAGGGGTGCACTCTGAAAAAAGTTAAGGACCCCTGCACTAGGCAAGAACAGGCAGCTACGTAGTGTCCCCAAAGGCCAAAAGCCCCATTAAAAAAATACAAATGACATATGCTGCACATGTTGATGTTAAATAGTTTATTGCAAAATTATAAAAATAACTGTCATTTGCGATTGTTTTCAGTCATTTTAATGCAGCCCACCCCCAACTCATGGTTATCATGAACTAATCAATGTAATTACATGAGAATGATAGGACTATGTTAAGACATGCTAGTATGAACTAGATAAGATCAAAAGATCACTGAAAAAACATTAGACTTCTAAAGCTACAGGCTCAGCAGGACATGATGCTTTAATTTTAATGTTAGCATTAACATAAATATAGATAGTTCCAGTGTTGGAAAAATTGTCCATTAATTTACATTTGTATTTTTGTGCTTATACATTACTGAAAATATGCTAAATTATCTACCAGTCTCTATAGTCTTTATATGCCTTTTATTTCTGAATCACGAAAACCTCTGTTCATTTTTGGACATATAAGCCAGTTAATCTAAAGTTCATTTCAGACCAAAGTTCCTTTATTGCAGATTTTTGTTGACTGTCTTTATTTACTGTCTGAGTTAAAGGTGGTCCAACCGAAAGCACAGTTACAGCAGGCAGGGGTCAAAAAACTGCCATGCACAAGGATGACTAGAAAAACATAACAGAGGTCAGAAACTGGTGCTGTGTCCCTGATACTGTAGTGTCCTGCAGAGCGTGGACGTGCAGAGACTCACAGTAACGGACTGTTGTAAACAGTTGTGACTGTCTGGGGATATTATGTGTGCAGCAGTGTTGGATGTTCTGTGCAAGGGGAATATATATATATATAAATATATACACACATATATACATATACATATATATATATATATATACATACACATATATACACACACACACACACATATATATATATATATATATATATATATATATATATGTGTGTGTGTGTGTGTGTGTGTGTTTGTGTGTGTGTGTGTGTGTGTGTGTGTTTGTGTGTGTGTGTACACTCTGCTGTCAAATGTTTGTTTTTCTTCCTCATTAGACAGCATTGTCTTCTTATTTTTAGCTCTCGTCAATTAATAAAGGTCAGTCCAAGATTTACTCTGGTCAATTTCTCTTTTTCTCTTCCTTGCTCCCTCTGACAATGTCTACTTCTGTCTCGTCACAGCCTCTGCCACAATGTCCGTACTAAGAATAGAGCTAGCTGGAGACCCATAGCTGTTGGTGTGTGATGTGGTGCCTTAAAGCTTCAGGCAGATCTTGTCTGAGGTCTCATGTCCACTTCCCTTAAGATACATAACACTATAGCAGTCTTTCTGGCTCACAGTGGCGATGACAGAGACACCTACCTTCAAAATGATTTTTTAGCTGCTATTCTAAAGTAAAATTATTATTATTTTTTGTTATTATTTATTATTATTTATTATTATTTATTATTATTTTATTATTTTTTTATATGGCCACATTTAGCTTGTTCCAAAGGGAGAATTAACAGTGTAATCAGGTAATGCAGTATAGACTACCACTGTTCAAAATAACAAATACAATATAGCCTGATATTCATAATTTAATTAAAAGAATAAATGCAGTAGATCCTAGCATTCATCAAACCAATACAGTATAGTCAAACATCCATCTCACTATGTTTTAAACAAATACAATAAAATCTCAGTCATCACACCGAGTTTAAAACAAATATACTATATCCTAAAAAACATTGCAGTGTGCCCGAAATAATAAATACAATATAACCTTCATCTCACAATGTTCAAAACACATACAATATAACTGTTATAGCACTGGGTCCCAGACACCAGTTTAAATATGAATGACACAGCTTGTAATTATCAGTATGGTGTCTGTTTACAGAGAAAGTCCCATCATTTGCAGCTGATAGTGGCAACTACATGGCACAAGTGAGTTGGGGATGATGTTGTAATATGAGCTATTACAAATGATTGATGCCAGTATCTTCAGAGGTGTACATAAGACAGCAACTATTTTTGTTAGAATTAAAAGAATTAGATTTTTGGTCTATTAAAAATAACAAAAGTAAAATTGTCTCATCACAGTTTCTAATCAGTTTCTACTTTCCAAAGGGATCTTTTTTATATTTCCTATTAACAACACCATCTAAATCTCAGACATTTAGTTTCATTTAGATAAGATTCATATCCATAAACTTACAGACAGTGTTCAAACTCAGTGTTAGTAAACTGTATCCTCACTTTGGTAAATCACACCACCGTTAATAACTGATTGATGCTCTCTGAGATGTAGAGGGGTATTACAGTATTAAACAATTTGTTTCTAAAGTAGCAGCTGTGTGTCTGCATAGTCATGAGGAAGATGAGCTTTGATGTTGTCAGGTGGTCTCCATATGCACACAGATCCGAGCAGGCAGTAGAGGAAATTGGCCCATGTTATAACGATTCTGCTGTTCGGTGGACAGTGAAAAGGTCCAACCTCCCTCTGGATGGTTCCAGTTAGCGGGTAATTCAGAAACAGGAAAAGCTCATCTTTGGGGACTAGTTTCTGTTAGCAAAAAAAAAAATCATGATTACTACTACACAGTACATCCAGTTTGTATTGCTATGGGGTGCGATGACTTACAGGAGGGCAAGCCAATGGCCTATGCTTCACACACGCTAACAGCAACAGAAATGCACTACATGCAGATCGAAAAAGAGCTACCACTCACACTCACAGTGGAATATTTAGGAGGGAAGAAATTTCATGAACTGACTTGTAACAGTGACTTTCGATTACAGCATCACGCTCTAATTCATTAAGCTCTTTAGAACGATCCATTCTTCACAAATGAGTGTAAACGCAGACTGCATTGCTAGGTGCTTTGTGTTATACATCTGTGGAAATAGAACTGAATGAAACACCTGAATCCAATTAAAATGATATAAAATTATATATTCCAGCACTTTTGTCAATATAGTGTAGATGTTCTCACTGGTAAAGGTAGAGGAGAGGGAAATATAAAAAGGGATGCACTCTGAAAAAAGTTAAGGACCCCTGCACTAGGCAAGAACAGGCAGCTACGTAGTGTCCCCAAAGGCCAAAAGCCCCATTAAAAAAATACAAATGACATATGCTGCACATGTTGATGTTAAATAGTTTATTGCAAAATTATAAAAATAACTGTCATTTGCGATTGTTTTCAGTCATTTTAATGCAGCCCACCCCCAACTCATGGTTATCATGAACTAATCAATGTAATTACATGAGAATGATAGGACTATGTTAAGACATGCTAGTATGAACTAGATAAGATCAAAAGATCACTGAAAAAACATTAGACTTCTAAAGCTACAGGCTCAGCAGGACATGATGCTTTAATTTTAATGCTAGCATTAACATAAATAAAGATAGTTCCAGTGTTGGAAAAATTGTCCATTAATTTACATTTGTATTTTTGTGCTTATACATTACTGAAAATATGCTAAATTATCTACCAGTCTCTATAGTCTTTATATGCCTTTTATTTCTGAATCACTAAAACCTCTGTTCATTTTTGGACATATAAGCCAGTT